>VYXH01005895.1:607389-668550 GCA_013397275.1 Burhinus bistriatus | reverse complement strand
GAGGCGGCGGGGCCGTCCCGTGGCGGAGCAGTTGGCGGCCGGTCGGGGACGGCGGTGGTGGCCGGCGATGGGTGACCCCGGCCGGGCTGGGCCGTCGCCGTGTGGGGGCCGGGCCGAGCCGAAAGGCGTTGTTAAGCTGCCGGGCAAACTTTCTCCGAAGGTTCTCCCGGCTCACTTTGCTTGGCCGGTGCGAGTTGGCTCCTTTCGCCAGCCTCTTCCTCTCCTGCCGCCCTTGTTTTATTTTGCACGTTGTCACCTCTGTTGCCGTAACATAGTTGTTTCAACCTGTTCTCTATCTCATGTTCCATCTCCCGTTTCCTCCTCCCGGCTCCTCTCCTTCCTTCTGGCTCCTGCCCTTCTCGTTGTCTCTCTGTCTCTGGCGGGGTTGTCAAGCCCCGAATGCATTCTCCCAGGGCTCGTGATTTGGGTACCCCCGCTCATCTTCCGTCCTCCGCAGAAGGCATTCTTCTTTCTTGGTGCGCTAGGGCATGAGGCTCGCCTCAAAATCGCATCTGCTTTCCCCCTACCACTTGCTGCTTCCTAACCCTTTACTCTTGTATTGCGTGACATAGGAGTGTGGTTTTCGCTTCACCTTTGGTAGCACAGCTGTTCAGCAGCTGGGGATTTCTTTCTTCACTTGCAGTCTGTGACTGTTTTGGAGAAAGGTAGCCTTTCTCTGTTTTGCTTTCCTTTCCTTAGAGCACAAAAGTAAGTCTGCTGTGCTGCACGGAAGGGAAACAGAAAGGACGAGTCCTCTGCTAGCCTTGCTCCTGCAATACGACATTGGGTGTTTGTTGTGTGCAGAAGAGTGGGTGCCCCAAAAAGTCCATCTGTGGATGGTGTCTGGAGACAGAGTGGCATAGCAAGACTCGAGCTGGGTAGAGGAGTCGTTGGGAAAGAAGGCAGGTAGTTTGAATGTCAGGAGAATTGTTGAGGATAACTTATTTTGAGAGCCTTAATGCAGCTCTCAAATATTTTTTCTGTGAATTTGTCTGTGCTAAAGACATCCACAGCAACAACTGGAGGGACAAGAGGGAAGGGGAGAAGGAGTAGTTCATGTGTCTAACAACTGTTCTTATGTTGTTACGTATCGCTATTTTGCCATTGCTTTCAGCCCGTCCAGCAGCTGACTGTGTGAGCCTGACCTCTATAGACCTGTGATAAACACTCTCAAGGAGGGAAAGAACACCAAAAAACTGAACAACTTGTAGCGTGAAATTTTATTTACAATAATAAGCTAATACGTTTCTGATAAGCTCAGTGACCTGACCTTGTCTGCAGTAGTAAATGTGGGCTTAACACAGGTTATTTATGTTTGGAAGATAGATGGGAACTAAGCTTGAATGACTTGCCTGAGAAAGTGTTTTCCTTCGGTTCATATTTTCTTTAGTATAGGAAAAGGCAGCATAACCTCAGCCTTGTCATTGCAGTTATTATTTTATTTTTGGTAAGCTACCAAGAAATTTCCACAGGTATATGCAGAGGTCAAGTTAATGCTGATTTAAGTCTCCAGACTGAAAGTCCAAGCAATTTGGCAACAGTATAACTGATTAGTTTAAGTGCTATTGCCCAAGTACTATATTGCGTGCATAGAATTTGAAGGAGAAGAGGTGTTCTCCATGCACAGTCGATGTCTGGTGGCTATAGACTAATGGGGAAAAAAGGTTCTCAATTGTAAACCTAAAGGCTGCAGTAATAAAATATGGCTAAATTCTGGCAAAAGATGTGCATTTCAGGTTGAAGGTGTTGCTCAGCGATACACTGGTATTACCTGGTATGTGTGACTGAGATGAGAAGGACTCCTGTTGTGTTTAGTGAGTGCTTTCACAGCAGCCTTGTGAAAATTGATGCCTGTTGAGCCTCATTGTGTATGAAGAATAGTAGCATTAACTCTTTGTTTACCGTGCATCGTGTGTATATGTATGCGTTTTCTGGCCCCCCAGCCCTCCTATCTTGCCTGTAGTGTTTCTTCTCACCAGTGGAAGCCCCACAAAATCAGATTTCAAGGAAAATGAATCTCCTTTAGTTCTCTGGCTGTAAGAAGGTCTTGAGACGCGAATGCATGTTCAGTGACTTTGAAATGTATTTGCCATTGAGTAGCCAATATTCACTTCAGAGCCTTTGTTGTCTATCAAATTAATCTGCTCGAAGGGTTTTTTAAAAAGGATGATTATTAATCTGAACCTCTGTGGTTTGTCATGTAAATAGGCGTGCACAAACTCTCCAGTGAAACAATAGGCTGTAATGAGAAATAGTAAACTACAAAATGTAACAGTAAAACGGAATTGACCATAATGAGTACTTTGGATCTGCTGTGCTAACAGGGCTGTTCAGAAACGCGAGGCTCACATACTGATGTTTATTACGCACCGTTTTCTATTTACTGTTTCCGAGTGAGAATGGGAGTTCAGTTCTTCCGCATCGCCTGTGCGCTAGGGCAGCATTTGTTCCTGTCCAAGGCATACCCTTGTAGTACACTTCCCTGCTGTTCTGTTTTGCGCTTTAGAGATGGCTCTATTGACTTTGCATTTCATAAAGCAAAAGAGCGTTTTTGGTGAATTCCGATGACTTGTACCAAGTTTCAGCCCCAAGCAAATTTTTTCCAGCTAAATTATAAACCACTGAAAAGTAGTGTCTTTTTTAAATGGGAATGCTGGAAGGATTTAAACCAGAGCATGAGAGGCGTGTGAGGAATTTCATGGTGTATAGAGTAACAGTTGTTAAAGAATGTATGCCAGCTTTTTAGAAGGATGCTGCAGCGTGGTGTGCAGAACAGTCTGACAAAAGCCGTAGTGATCCAGACTTTCAAACTGATCCACCTGTGGACTTCCCATCCTGAGCTTTTAGTAGTGCTATGCCTAATTAGTAACTCTGAGGCTGCTAATAAGCAGATGTGGTATTGCTGTTGTTATATGGACCTCCTCTGTAAGGAACAGCAGTGAGGTCTGCTACGTGTTACACATGAACCTCACCCAGCGTCCTGTCCCCCCCTCCCAGCGTGGTGATGATCCAGTTTGAAAGAGAAACACCTCGCCTGAGCTTTGCTAAGAGCAGAGAGGAAGAGGTTATGTCAGCCACTCGAGATCACACACAGGCAGGTAGAAGGCAGGCAGTTCAGGAGGCTCGAGGCTCCATTTCCTCTGTGGACCGTCTTCCGTTTCTAAATTGTAAAAGCATTAGGATCAATTAAAAAGTTCTGGCTTTGCAAGACAAGTCACGCTTGTGCATCAGGGTAGGATGTGGTATCACTTATGCTATCCAATGCCTAATAGAGTCTATTCACAAATTCCATTTCGTATCAGGGTATAAAGCACTAAAGCCAAACAGACGATCATTGTCCTGTTACTTTGTTTTTTCTCACACTGTTTTTGTTTTTTCTGTAATGGTATTACAGGTCGGAAAACAAATTTTTGAATTAACTCTTGTTATCGTTGTGTAGATTGGAGTCGTAAGGCACCGAACAGAAATAGCTGACGTTTGAATAGGTGAAAGATAAAACTAACTGGATGCTTAGATGGTTTATTTTGTGGATGTATGCATGTGTGTGTCTGGTTTAAGATATCAGTTAGCTGCTCACTCGCTCCTTCAAGTCCCGTTTCTTCATGCTGCCTTCAGTTGGGCCTTTATAACCACTTTTCCCTTACTACTGGGAAAAGACTCTGAGTCTCTTAAGTACTGGTCTGGTCTTTGAACAGATGCACTCTCTTATTCCGAGAGAGAAATGATAGCTGTGAGAGAGGAGGAATGCTTAAAGAAGAACTGACTTGATCCACTCTGTTACAGTGAAAACCAGGTTATAATAGCTCTTCTTGATGAGAGTTTTAAAACAGATTAATAAATGAAGAAAAAGGATGCCATTAAATCCACGGGTGAAGCTTTTTTGTAGGGGGTTAAACTTAATGTAGCAGAATGTGTGTTGCTAGCTGAGAAGGTTAATGAAACCTGAGTATAAAAGGCGACTTCTCTCAGGACTGTGCTGACGTCTGAAGGGGCTGAAACCTGCCTTGGCTGTCTTTTTTGCTTTATTTTTCTCTGGCCTGTAGTAGGAACAAGATAGGCATAACTGAGTTAACAAATAGCTCAACAGCTACAGCACAGCTGAACTGATGCTTTCTAAAAGCATTAATTGGCACACTGAAACAAGTTAATATGATGATGTATATTCACAAATAGATTTGTTTTCAGTTCTTGCTTAAAGGCTTTCTTATCTACCCTAGTGATAATATATACTTTGCATAAAGAATTTGACTGGTCTCTCTGTGGCTTACACTATTTACTTTTACTTGCAAGTTAACTGTATCGGTAAGGTAATGTAACTCTCCCTAAATTGAGGGACATGATTCCAATTTTAAACATGTATTTTTTCTAAATATGTAGCTACTGAAACAAACCTCCTGATAGGTAGTATTGTTTAGTGGCTACAGCATTTCACCAGTGAGCAGCAAAAATAAACGTAGGTCTTTTAAGTTGTATCTTAATGCCTTTCTCTTAGAGCACTTCTTTGTCTTTAGAAAACATTTTTGAGCTCAGACAGTGAGTGCAATGTAAAGTTTTAGGGCTTCTTTATTTGTTTAGAGTCTTTTAAAGAAGGTTAGCCAGAGTATGAGATACATCCCCTTTAACCTTAAAACTAAATATAACATCAAAGTATCATTATTATGGATAAGCTGAGATCAAACAAAGAAAAAACCTGGAAATTTTCAGAATTGATTTTAAGATGTTGATGCTCAAGTACCTTGGTTTTTTCCCTGCCTTCTGTTTTGTTTTTAAACTCTGCACAAGTCTGTCACTATAGTACGTTATTGAGGCCATGAAAAATGAACAACCATTGTTCTGTGCGTATAAAACTGAAACAATAAACTGAAAAAGAGTTTATTTTTTCTGAATGTTTTCAGTCTGGAGGGAAGAAGTTAGTCCAACATTCTAGAGTTTTTGTTGTTTTTTCTTTCTTTGTTGCTATTCTTTATGTAGTAAACAAATATCAGCTCTGTGCTATATAAAAATATTTTATCTAAATGAGTGGAAGTTGTGGGTTTGGCCTTTTGCAACATAGGAGAGTAATTGGATCGAGTTTAAAATTTCTCAACGGTTAACGTTTAGTAAAGGGGAAGGCCTGAACTTGGTTAACTCTACTGGAAAGCTCTTGCTAACTTTACCTTGCATGCTTTCTTAACTTTAATGTTTGAATGCTCAAGACCTTTTTCTTAACAAAGGCTGTAGTGAAATAGAGTTAACTAAGCATTATGAAGTCTTTTATCTATTATAAAGTAAATGCTTCATAAGCACTTTTTAATTTGTTTTCACAAGACCCATTAGATGACAAAATGTGTTCCCAATTGTACTGTTGTAGGTCCAAAAAAAGAGACCAACATAAAAAACTACTAATTTTTAATCTGTGATTAGATACCTTGGACCTAATTTTCAAACTGCCTAGCACCATACAGTCAGATGTTCAGAATGCCTCCCCAGTGACTTCAGATGAATTTAGGCTCAGCATCTCTGAAAATTAGAAAATGAAATGTAGAAATACAATTCCAGTATTCCCTCAAAATCAGAATACAGCATTTATGCCCATGACAGACGGATTTAAATTATTTGCTCAGCATCACCTAAGAACTCTTTGGCAGAGATAGAAAACTTCCTGGGTGGCATTTGGCTACTTTTACTATAAAGTCCTCTCTTTATTCCTTCTTTCTTGTCTGCATACTTTGCAACATCTACAACAAATAAGGACTCACGCAGACAAATCAAGACTACATGCGGTAAGGCTATAATTAGCCCAAGACTATGACAATCTTGAGAAATGAGACAGGGTAGTCTGCTTCTGAGAAACAAATCCCGTTCAAGGTACCTCTTTTAAACTTGCAGGAAGTTAGTCTTTAATTAGCAGAATGATGACTTCTGTCCTGTGTTACCATCACCAAAGTTTCTCCAGTGTTTAACCACTCTAATCATAGAGTCATTNAGATGGGCAGAATCACCTCCCTCGACCTGCTGGCCAGGCTTCTTTTGATGCAGCCCAGGATGCGGTTGGCCCTCTGGGCTGTAAGTGCACATTACCAGTTCATGTTGAGCTTCTCATCTGTCAACACCCTGAAGTCCCCCTCCTCATGGCTGCTCTCAATCCATTCTCCACCCAGCCTGTATTTGTGCTTGGGATTGCCCCGACCCACGTGCAGAACCTTGCACTTGGCCTGGCTGACCTTCATGAGGTTGGCACAGGCCCCCCTCTCAAGCCTGTCCAGGTCCCCCTGGATGGCATCCCTTCCCTCCAGCATGTCAACTGCTCCACACAGCTTGTGTCGTCCTAATAGTGAAGAATGTTTTCCTGCATGTTCCTATTGAACAAGTGGGATTTCATTTTATGGGTCCTGTGAACTCAATTCCAGTTCTGATTTTTTTTGGTCCTGCTTCCAACCTCCAGCACTCATCTCACCTTCACCAAAATTTCATTCTTGCAATCTGTTCCTTTACCTGGCAGATTTTGTTCTTCTGCCCTCAGTAAAAGACAGCATCTTTACCCTTCCAGATTATGTCAGGGGTTCACTGCAAAACCAGGAGACAGTTACTCTATCCCTCTCACTCATAGTTCAGCTGTCAGCCTAAAGAAATTTATAGTGCTAATTGTTTGGGTAATCCTGCTTAGCTCCAGTCTGGGTACACCCAGTGTATTATGGAATTTAACAGCTAACATATGTGCTGACTATGTGTAAACTGTGGTTTTGCTATCCCTTCTCCTTCGCTCCTTCTCCACTCCTCCAAGCCTGTAATTCCCTTGGCTTGGCAGGTGGCAAGAAAAGTCTTTGCAGGGACTCTTCTCCACACCTTTGCTGCAGCCTTATGCCCTTACTCAAGCAGAGTTCAAGCCCTTTCAGCAAACTGAAAGAAAAGTTGCAGAAAATTTTGCCTCTGCTAGAAACAACCTGTATTTCTTAGCTTTGTGTTTGGAAGGTTTGGCAGAAACTTTCCAGGAGAAGGTTCAAGCAAATGAAATAATGATGTGCGTAAAAGTTTTCAGGTTATATCTGGGGATGTTCGACATCTCTGAAAATCTAAGGCAAAACCAGGTAACAACGGTCTGGCTTAATAAGGCAGTGCTGTGAGCCCCATCTGTTGTAAGAGCTGAAGATAAAGACTGGTCTGCTGTTCTTCTTAAAATCTGTTGATGTGAATTTTGACTGCAACTGTTTCTAAGAAACATCATCATTATCTATATATGATTTATTAAAACACATACTCATCTGACTCATGGTCTTGCTAGTTGACAAGGCACATGTAGATTTTCATTCCCCTGTAGGTACTTTTAAGATCCTTTAGGAACTTTTCATCTATGGCAGGGTTGTCCTGATACTTGTATTGCAGGCACACTAGTCCCAGCCTGTGACATTCTCTGATCATTTTAACACTGAACTGTGCTTGGCAGAAAACACAGCGGCAATAATGTTACACCCTTGCCTTAATACATAATGAATAAAGTACAGAGAGCTCTGGGACAAAGGGCCAAAGCCTGGGACATAGGTGGCAGAGCGGTGCACCCTTATGTAGCCGTTCTTTCTCGCCTCGTGTCTCTTCAGGTCTTCCCAGTGATGGTTGTGGAGTAGGGTAGAAGGCTTCATCCCTCGTGGCTGGATGCACAGCCTGCTTGTAGGGATGCTCTGAGGACTAGGAAACATGGGCATATAGTTAGAAAGGAACTAAAGCAAGGTTTCCACACTCTTCAGTGTGGCTTTGTATGATAGTCTTTATTGGTCTACTATTAAAATGGAGGTAGCACTTTTGGCTCGCTGATGTTAGATGTAGTCTAGGGGACCCACACTTAAAATCAGACCTTGAAACGGTTACCTGGCAGGCACTTAAATATGAGTTTGTCCATTGATCTTTTATGCCCGTGTTCTGCTGTGACTGGTTGGTAAGGATCCCAAAGTTCTTTGTGGCACTGTGTGGGTATAAATTTGAAACCTTTTCATTTAAAAGTAGAAAATAAAGAATATTGCTAATGCAGGGTCTGAGACTGTACAGCCAATTAGGAGGCAACTTAATGGAATAAGTATAGAACAACCACATTACTCATTTGAGGCTGTGAAATTGGAGGAAAGTAGAGAATTGGCCCTAAGTCAACAAATAAAAAGGCAGGGGGCTTTTAAAGGTGAAATTAAAAGCCCTTTAAAAAAATTATGCACTTAAGTTTAGACTGCTGTGATATGCAGCACACTGGGACTGCCGGGTTAGGGCTGCTCCAAGTCTTTCTGTTCAAGGAATTTGCAATAGCAGTCTGTCGGAAACCAAGCCACTGCTTGGCACAAGCACCCACGGATGGCGTTTAAAAGCCTGATAACTCGCAACTATTTGCATCATTGACTGAGACACTGCCTTTCTCTTCTTCCTCTCTGCTTTCTGATCACATCCGATTTTTGCCTTGGTCATCTCCTGCTTCTTTCCATGTATACTTGGAAGTGTCCAAGAATCTGGGGCTCCTACCCAAAGGGCTGCTTGCTTTGTTGACATCCAGAGGATCATAAGAGCTATGCCCCTACTAGACACTTAAGTATGTGTTAATTTCCAAAACCATCAGCTTTAGAGATAGACAACACTGACCTTCCCCACCCCAGTTTTATTCTCACATTCTGGATCTGAGTGAGTTAGAGAAGAAATGAATGCTCCCTATTTGTTTGTACTTCAAGTTGTGTTTGTTTGGTTTTTTTCCCCTTTATTGTGTCCTGTCTGCTACCCTCTTCTTCAGAGTTGTGTATGGTTGGTAAATCTGTTCAGGAGACTTATGAGACAGGTCAGCTCTTTGGGTGAGGAAATTGAATTAATGGGCTTCAGGATACTTCCCTGAATGACTTCAGGTTGGGTAATAAACCAGTTATTCCCATATAGTACAATAGTTTTTGTAAATAAATATACCAGACAATTGTCATTTGAAACAAGTTTCTGTTTCAGAGCCTTGAACCGTTGCTCTTCTTGGATGTATACTGTATAAAGGGTTTTTCATGTGTCTTTTCAATTGTTGCCTGCCTTTGCAGGCCCTGATTGCAGAGCAGCGTAAAAGCAACAGACCTATTCCACGTGACAAAGGACTCCGCATTGATGCAGAGTGGGGAGCAGGACTTGCAGAGCTGACTAGAGAAGTTTATTTCCATTCCCCTACACCCAGAACTACGGAGTGTGCCTTTTGGTGGCAGGGACTTAAAAGAGTGATAGTTATCTTGTAGAATATATAAAACATTGTGCACGTGACTTTTATTGCTGCTGTTAACTGTGTGGAAGAGTCTCTAAGATACATGTACGCAGTCACACGTACAAAGTTATTCTCAGATCCTGTGTTTGTATACAGCATGACAGCATGGGGTTCTCACGTTCGTCAGCATGTTAATTGTGCTATGCTTAATGTCAGAGTAGTGTGGTTAATTTAGAAAAGATGCATAATGCACAACTGTTTTTTTCTGATTTAAAAACCCCCAAACATCAGACAAACAACTTCCTGGAGCACAGAGGACCTTAAATTAAGACTCATCATTATCCCTGTCATGATGAGGTTTCCTTTATGTCACCTAATAGATATTGAAGGCTCTTTCCCTGCATCTTCCACTTTTTTGAGTCTGATTACAGTCAGCGTTTTACAGCTACAAAAGTATTACTTTGACAGCTGTATGTCATCAGCACAGACAAATCCAAACAGCTTTTGGGTTGAAGCAACTGATTTGAAGTGATTAACCAGCAAAATTGATTAATCCTAGACATAATCGCTTCATGCCTGTCTGTTTCCCATCACTTCCTTCTCTTCCCCCCCGAAGCTGTGTATATCTTGTCGGAAGGGAGAAGGACACTTAGTCTTTTTCTTTCCTCATTTTGCATATTTACAGACAGGCTGCATGGGACATAATGAAATAGGCTAAAAAAGGAGAGTTATATCTCCAGAGCAGGGTTTTTTTTCTTTCTGAAAGGCAGAGGTTTGAGAACACTTTTGTAGGAGCTTGTGGGTATAGACAACTAGTCAACATCTCTTCAGTACTTGGCATTTTTTTTAAAATAAATTTGCCTGTTACGCTCAAACAGTACCTGACTCTCAGGTGCACAAGATAACTAGGAACTATGGAGAAACAGGGGAAAAAAAAAAAAGATGGTACAAATTCTGTATGTCCATTCTTTTAGTGAGAATGCTTAGAATGCTGTTTTCTTGTAATGACGAAAAGGGTGAGTGATGCTTTGGACTAGCTCTGGTCCCAGCTGGGACATTCCCATAGCACCACCTGGCATTGGTACAGCCTCACTTGTTCCCAGCCTCCGAAAGCTCACTTGGCACCCATTTGAGTGTCAGTATACCTGTGGCGTAGTTAATCCACAGCCTGATCTTCCAGTTATAAAGAGGACTTTTATGCTCAATTAAGGGTTTGATTGGGTATTTCTTCTTAGTGTAGAACTCACTCTTCTATTTATATTTCTCTTGTGCTGAGATAAAAACAGACTTCACGCTTGACTCCATTTTATTCTTCTACTTGTTCCCTCGCAGGCTTCTGACTGGTGCTGGGCCTGTCACTTAGCTTCTTTTGGTCTCATTTTTTTCCAGCTGTAAACTAGGAATAATTCAGCTTCTCTGTTTCATGAATACATGTTGCTGGGAGTTCAGTACTCTGCCACAAAGGACTGTACTGGTGGTGTAATATAGGCAAGTGTTACTTCTTGCCTTGGGAATGGCACTTGCATAAATTAGTGTTTATTTGTTTATGATAATGTCACTTCCATCAACTTTATTTGCACTTAGAAGAACCATAGTTAAATGTTTGATTTAAATTTGAACCTATTAGAGTCTGTTTTTTTTCCTTAAAGGAATGTAAACTGACCTCATATACTGCTGCTTTGGAAATAGGTGAATGCTAAAGCTGTAAAATACCTGTAACAATTTAACAGAAATACACATCCTTTTTGAGGAGGAATTGTGTATTTAGCCTGGGTTCCTGTGGAGATAAGGCTTAGGCAATTTTTCTGTCTGCCTGTCTTCCTCCTTTCTGTGCTCCCTCCATAACTTTTAAATTGAGTTTGGCAAACAGGTAGAGGTCTCAAAACAGCAGCATTTTTACAGATGTAATGAAAAATAGTAGAGGAAAGAGAAGTGGAATCCTATTAGGACCGGGCTGCACTGATGTCAATTATTGTTAAGCACCAGGGAATCCCGATGGGTGAGAGATGTAATGAACGCCCACCTGCGGGAAAGGCTTCACTTAGATCTTGTATCTCCTGAGTCAGGTACCCGCTGTCAGCGAGAATACATGAATATGTAGGAAACCAGGCTGCTGTACTTACATATGTGCTTGGTTTTAAATGACCCGAGCTATGGATGTTACCAGAGTGGACAAATTTTCAACTGATTTGGAGGTGGGGTGGAATGTATACGCTCCCATTACTAAAATCTTCATAGTTGGATTGTAGAAAAAGTAGAAAAATACCAATGGAAAGTAATTGACAAAAGTCTTAAATGTAGTGGATATTATTCCAGGTTTTCTAGGCAAATTCAGTCTTTGTACGTTAAAGTAAAGCTTATAGGCAATCAGCTCTTGTCTGTGTCTGAAGGTTAATTTGGATCAAGGTGAGCAGTGGACTTCTGATAACTATAGTATTTTACTGTGTGGGCTCTAGTTTGACAGTTAGTGTGTTATGCCTGTTTAACTTCATCTACTCCCAGCTTTTCTGGAGTAACTCCACGTGTTGACAAGTCTGGAGTTATTTAGTGCTGTCTTCTCAGTAGTGGAAATACGTTATATCAGAAAAATGGAGATGAGGCAGGTGATACTAAATTCTTTTAGTGACATCTTGCTAGTGATACCTTCAGGGTAATTTCTGGATGTTGCAATTCATTAATATGGGTGGCAAAGCAGCTAGTGCATAATTACGTGTTCTGTGTGCTGACATGGATTTTTTTGTTTGTCCTTTTTTTCTTCCAGGACTCCACTGTTGTGACTCCAATTATTCTCAGAACAGATCCACAGGGATTTTTCTTTTACTGGACAGATCAAAATAAGGTAAGAGAAAAGGTTCCTCCTCTAGAATGGTTCTTTCTGTTTACTGTGGTTTGATGGGCAGGAGTCAGGAGGCCTTGCATGCCAGTCCTGGCACAGCAGACAAGCATTACATCAGCATACTTTCCTCTGCTCTTCTGGGGAGCAAATACAACAGGCCTGTGGCTCATCCTTTGTGCAAAAAACTTGGAGAAATGAATGGAAGACTTGGTAACTTTCAGCCATGTTAATGATCTGATGGCCAGTGAGGTGTATAATTGTTCTGGTTCACAGGCAAGGATTGATTTGGGATGCTGTTGTGGTTCATAGTTGGCTTGTGGTTTCTCTGTCTTGCCTTCTATCCACTGAGGATTTTGGCTGTGGTGCATGGCAGACCCAGAATTCCCAGAGGCCAGAGCTCCCTTTGAATTCTTCCTCCTGAACCCCCACATGGTCCCTGGCTATGCCTGGTGGGCCACGTCACTAAGTTCTTACTAATCCTCACTGGACACTTACTTTCTTTAAAAAACATTCCAGTATGCTTAGATCACTATTATGGCTGGGGAGCTGTTGGGAAAGCTCATGGCTTGATTCATCAATGCGTTACTCCACTTTCACATCCGTGTCACCCCGTGAAATCAGCACTGTCATGTTTCCAGCTGTTGGAGACTGTGGAGCTGCACCGGGGTGAAAGACTGTCGGTACCCTGAGCAATTGGGTGCAGTTTGTTTCATATAGTGTATCAGACACATAGTAGTGAATTATTGTTGCAATTGTTATAGCAAAATACTGTATCAAAACTAGGAGCTGAATGTGTTCCTCCTTATTTACATAGGATTTTTCAAGTACTTATGAAGTAAGTGCTTGTACCGGTTCCCTGTTGAGAACGAGAACTGTTAGAACTTCAGAGCGCATGAGCTTTGGACTTGCATTGGAGAATATGCCAAAATGACTAAATACGTACTTGTAGTATTCTGGCTACCAAAACCTGGTTTGCCAGTTGAGTAGCTGTTATTCAGGAGTTCCTGTTGATTTTATGTTTAGATACCAGTGCAAAAATTGCTTGAAAAGGTAGCAACCATCAAAGGTGCAGACTGTACAGGCAATTTGCTATTAACATTAGATCATATTTATCTTCCTGTTTGCTTTTTAGAGGAGATAGTGCACAGTTTTGAGTCACTGTATTTGGAAATCATATTATGGAGTTATAATAAAAATCTTGTCTTACTTTGCTTGTGCTTGTACAAGGTGGTGGTAGTTAATAGCGGGTTCATCTGTTGACAGTCCAGAATTGTTGAATTACTGCCCAAAGAAGCAAAGTGAATTCCCTCAGAAGTTGAAGGCTATGACTGATTCACACCAACCCAGTAGCTATGCCAGAACGCAGTGCAGTCTTCTGTTTTGCTCCTTCCCTTGCATAAACTAATTGTATAAGCTGAAAAATAACAGCAAACTTTGTAATAATAAATGGAAACCGGAGTTGATTGGCAAGTTTATTTCACTTTTTAATATGTTTGGCACTACGACCTCCTTCAGTTTCCTACTGTTGTCTGTAAAAACAATGTCTTGAAGCAGTTCTGTGAAGAATAGCTATTTATAGAATTGTTGTTCTCATATTCATGAAAAAATCGTATTTATAATGCTCAGAGCATTTTTTAAAAGGTTGGGTATTTGTACAAGAGACGTAAGTGTCAGTTTGATTTTTTTAAACTTTCAAATCAAGCCTCTGTAAAGGGCAACAAGAGGGGTTTTTTTCTGGTTAATAATTCATGGCAACTAGGTGAAACTTGTTTCTAAACACAATCCTAGCAGCGCCAATAAAGAAAGTAACTATAGGTCTATTGGGTTGCTAATAGTTCAAAGACCAGGAAGGAAATGCCACTTTCTGCTTTTGCAGAGAATGGTTGGGTTCATGTTTATTGTAAAATTACAGATACATTACAAATGGAGGTTCTATAGGAAATTCTCTTTGTTTCCTTCTCTTTGTGTAAAGTGGTCCTGTGATGACAGTGGAACTACGTGAAGAAATAATATCGGGAAAATACACCCTCTATGTGATTGCTTTCTCTTTTTTTTGTTGTGTTTTGGGTTTTTTGTTTTTTTTTTTTCCCCTAGCTATTATTTTTTTAAGCAATTGCTTTTGTCACAACCAGAGCCTGTTATTTTCTGAGTACGGAAGGGTAGGCCTTGCTAATCAAAGTGATGAACTGAGAGAAGCCTGTGTGCCAGCATCCTTGGCCAGACACGTTTTCCTGGGAGCTGACTACAAATGGGTATGGAGACAAGGCACGAGTCGCAGCCGTCTTTCTAGCCATTTGACTATCCTGTCTGCCAGACACTCTGCAAAGCAGTAAATTACTGCCTGGATAATGGTATGGGTTTTAAATTAGGAATCTGGCTCCTTTGGTTGCTGTTGCCTTATTAGTGAAGTTATATAAAAATTACATGAATCAGTAGGGGGAAAAAACCAAAACAAAACACCACTCCCCTTGTGTTAAATTTTTATTTAGCTTAGAGAACTGGCGGTTGTAGCTCTGCAGCTTTCTCTAACTCATTGGCTGGTTGAGCTGCTTCTTGCATTGTTTTCTTGTTCTCTTCCTTTTCTGTTTCTTCTCTGTTGCAGAGAAAGGAAAACAATACGTAGTGTCTGGTGTCTAGCAGTGTATCTGGACAGTCCTTTAGATTGCTCTGCCTGCAGTCAGCTCAAAGTTCCTGTTAAGATGCATGTTCAGTGCAGCCCTCCATCAGTGTCACTGACCCCATCTTGTAATTCTCCATGAACCAGCAATCCTCTCAGGGTTTGCAGCCTAGTCGGTGAGTCTGGATAGTGCTGGAGTCAAGCAGATGATGGGTCAAAAAGACTGCCAATAAAGTCATTCTTACCAAGAATTTTTATGTATGCGACCAGTCTGGACTCTTCACTTGCTGTCGCCTGTAGCTTTCTGATAAGTTAGTAGCAAATTTCATGCTTGCAGGAGCCATATGCTTCTAATAAATTATCCTAGGTTTGTAGTTTTAGATCCATGCCGCTTATGTTACGCCACACGTGGAAGACTGTAAGGATGGCCATTCTCGAGATATATCAGTGGCAGCCAGGCTTAGCAGAGCCAGCCTTTCGACATTTATTTCTGAGAGCAGGAACAGAACTTGGAAAGAAGGCAAGCTGAAGAGGCAAAGAGCCCCCAGAAGCCTGCTTTGCAGTCGAGTGGCCATCTGATAACTTACAGGCAAGGCAAACAGTAAACTAATTGCTCTAGACTCCTTCAGTGCAAAATAAGTATCCATGTGCCTTGCTTGTTTCTTCATACCTCTGTGTGATTTGACCATTTAATTATGTCTGGGCTGGCTCCGATGTGTCCTGCCAGGTACCCAGGTCCAGCATGACTGCTTTTGAACATTAACAACAGCCATATTAAAAAGTGGTTGATCAGACTTCTCTGTTTGAATGGCTTTATCAGCAGATTACACAGTAGCCTAGGATGAAAATGCATACAGGTTCTTGGGACCATGTGCCATTTCTCTTTGATTTTTATGTGGTAGGTTCACCTTCGCTGCCCATCCTAGTATGGTCATAGCTGCAATGAAGGTCTGTTAAGCAAACTCATTTAAGCTCTGATCTTACAATTTGGTAATAATAATGTGGTATCCTGCAGTTTGACATGCTTACTATGTATTTGCATATTTAAGTATATTTTGCTGTCATCAGTAAAGATAATCCTCCAAAATAAAGTCATACATATCATTTTGCTATTGTCTGATAACAGCAAGGAAATTTAAAACTTTTTGTTTTAAACAGATGGCAGGACAGCTTTCTGATTTTAACTGTATTTTTCAGTATGAAATTCTTTTGTTGCTGAAGGTTCTGGAATATTTGCTTCATTTGTATGCAGAGTGCTGGCTGATTTCATATTATTACTTGAGTGATTCTCAACATGGGTTTTAAAAAAGAAAAATTAATTAATGTGACAAGCTAGCGTCTGTTACATATCTTACTGTTTCTGTAATATTTCTTAGCTATAGCAAAACCAGACAATATTCATTGCATTGCCGTATTTTTATGACCTGACTAAAACATATCTCAATTCCTCACTATTTTTTTTTTTTTAAAAGGAATGCCATTTCTTTCATTTTTTTTCTTATTCTGGTCATGAGCATTGAAGAAAGATAAATCAAAACTCGACCAGGTGAAGAGAAAGTCTACTAGAATAAAAAGGAGTGATAATAAAAAGCATTTCTCAGGAGATGAGAGGAGGCTGGAAGCGTTTGGTGTGTTTAGCCTAGCTAGCAAAGCAAAGCTAGAGAAAGACTGTGATTTCTGTCTATGAATAAATACATCAATGGATACGCAGGCAGCGTAGGAGAAGAAATACGTATTGTCAGACAGTTTATGCATTATTATTCTTGCATCCTTTATCTGGAAGTTATGTTACAGAATCAAATGGATGTTGGGAGAAGACACTTAGCCACTGACTCAGTGCAGTTCTGACACTACTGAAGAAAAGGAGTAAAAGGAGGAAAGTACCTAATTGCTTTTATGGTGGAGCCATTTAGGTTTTTAGAAGTCTGAGGATGGTATAATATGCCGTCGTCTTCATCTCAGTAGCGTGTACTGATTTATTCCTCTTTATTTTTAAAGCTAGGTTACCACACTGACATGGCAGCGTGCCGAAAACATAGAGGTTGCAGACCCAGTCTCATCCACAGCACCATGAAAAGAGATCAGCTAACAGTCTGTGTCGTGAAACTAAACATAAGTGTCCAGTCCTGGGGAGTCAACAGTGATTTCTAATGCCTTCTGCAGAAGTGCTGTTGTAAACAGATGATGATCCCATTTGTCCAAAGGAAATGTGTGTTGGGAAACTACTGCACGTGCTGAAGTGATACTTACCCCATAGGAAGGGATGTGTGGCTTGAAGCCTCCCTGCTCTGCTGGATGCCAATAGAGCAGTAGCACAGCCCAACTGAATGGTTTAGCAAAGAGTTCCTGCTTCAGAGGCCAGCTTGCACAATTCATACCTCAGGCTTTTATGTGTATTTGAGAGAAGGTGGGTTGATGAGACCCCAGTGGTACAGAGGTACTTACAGACAGCTATTGCCCCCAGCTCTGACTTGCTCTGACTGACAGCCTGAGGATATCTAAAGGCAGAGAGACTCAATCTGCACAGCTTTTTAGTAATGGCAGTTTTGCAGTTTTTTCAAGGGAAGGAGCGGGGATAGTTTCTTCTCTTACAGGGACAGGCCTACTTTTTTTTATGTGTGAACATCGCTGACAGAACTGGTACTAATATGCTGTAGCTCAGCCACAGAATATGAGCTTGCTACAAGAGCCTGGAGCAATAATACTGTACCGTGAGCTGGATCTTTCTCATTTCATGAGACTTCATGAAGTGGTTCCTTATGATAAAAGAGGAGATGATTTTTCTGACCTGGAAGGTCCTTTCCCCTCTTATGTCCTGAAGTGATCATGAGTTTCTTTGGGCAGAAAATGCAACACAAACCACAGAGTGAAGGTGTGAAGTGGAGCCTGAGGGCTGTAGGTAGGATTTTGTAGGATTAGGCTTGGCTTCAGCATGTTTGTAAATTCTGTGGTGATCCCATTGCCCTCATCCCAATGAAAGATGATGTGGCATTTTTCCAGCTCCTGGGGATTTTGGCTGTGTTATTTAAGAGAGTTCTTTTGTGTCTGTTTTGAATTGGGGCTTTAAAACAATTGGGTCAATATTTGTACTGCCCTGTGGGTCAAAGATCTTTTCATTACATTTGTAGAGGTTTTACAGTACAGTTGAGAAGCACACAATAAAGGCTGAGGTTAATATATCAATATTTAAAATATACCTAATAATTTAATGCAAAGAATGTAATATTTAATAGTACTAGGCTTAAAAATACCTGCTCCAAACCCCGACTGTTGGTCTTAATTTATTCAAGAGCAAGGTTACTCAGTGATGCATCACACTGCTGAAAACATCCAAGAAGTGTATCATTAAATAAGTATTCACACTTCTCTTTCTGGCATGTAAAAGGAAAAAAAATAAAAAATAACTAGACCCTTTGAAGAACTGAGATTGTAAATATCATTAATTGAATGAGAAAAGATAGTGCCTATCTCTCCACATAAGGGATTATTTTAACACTTACAATGAAAACCTCGCTCTTCATTCATTTAGGATCTCTAGCATTTCAGCAGTCAACATCTGTTATTGTTAATTCTGTTTGATAATGAATATCGTATACATGGGCCTCTATCACACGGTTTGTCATACGAATGGATTTGCCTTTGCTTTAGCTGCACAACGTGGGAGTCAGAATGATTTAGATCCATGTATCACACTGGCGTTCTACCAGGCACCGAACAAGGCTTGTATATTTAGGTCTTTATGTAGTGGGTTTTTTGTTTATTAGTAGCAAATTCTGTATTAGATGACTTACGTTCTCAGTGCTCTAGTATTTGTGGTGCTTCTTCGTGGACTTCCGTAAAAGCATGTATAATCTACACATGCACATTCTCTAGTGTCAAACTGGCATGAACAGAAATAATACCAAAGCTAGGAAAGTTTCTTATCAGGAGGACCCTTTTGATATCAGATTATAATCCTTTCCTACTGAAAGGAAAGTTTAATTCATTCCATTTGAAAACTTGACAGACACTCTCTAAAGAAGTTTGCTGCTCAAGCAACAGCATATATTGTTGCTCAAGCCTTGCTCCATGTGGCACTGTTCCTTTATCCATTTAGTGCATGTGTGAACTGAGCGGGAAGCTATGGGGGATTGCCTCTGATCTTTGAGGTCGGGGTCACTCCCTGTATTTCAGTTGGAAATTTAAGGAGTAAGGAGTTTCAGGCTGGAGGAGGTCCTGTGGAGGGGATGCTAGTCTTTTGGCACGATTAGGTGGAGTTTGGGTTGGTATCTGTTTTTCAAAACAAGTCGGTCACATGCTGGAAGAGGTGACACAGAATAGTTCTCACTGGAAATCTAGATGAGGGCTCTCCTGGGACAAGGAATAGTGCTTCTCAGTGACACTGGAAATTGGGAGTAAACCTGAAGCAGCTAGTAAAATAATAATGGTGGCACAGCAAATAATCTGGGCCTTTGCCTGGGTTTTGCAGTCTTCTTGTTTCATGAATTTCAGATGTAATGTTAGGAGCTGCCATAGTGGCATTAGAAAATTGGGACCAGGGATGTTGTTGCTGGAATGCAAATGGAATTTGCTGAATAAGGAAGTGACCCATAAATATTGACATCCAAAGTTGTCTGTCTGTCATGTTTTTAATGAGAAATGGAAGAAAATCTCTTCAAGGATGCAACTGCTTGCTGAGGGACTCTTGTAACTGTTAGGCTGAGCTGTGCAGAAATCAGAAGTGAAATCCAAAAGGTGAGTTCTTCCTCCAGTGAAGATGCAGTTGTGCAATATGCAGCATAAAAGTCAGTTTGTGAAAAACAGAGAAGCTAACTAATCTGTAACAGGAATTCTCAGTTTGGGGGTCCTGACACTGGCCTGGAGGAGCTGAGGGTAAAAAGTATTCAAAGGTTGAGAGTCTGACAGCAGCCCAAGCAGTAATCCTGGAAAGTTCATCTGTATGCATTTGATTTCTCTTTAATATAGAAATAACCCCTCACCTGTATCTCTAAAGGCAGTACCTAGGTGTTCAGAAGTAAAAAACAGTACGTGAGCTAACACCCATACTGATGGGTCCGTGCTGGAAACTGTGTGCCGGTGCCTTTTTCAGTGAAGAACACTGCCTCCTTGCTGGCTTAAACTACAGAGATTGTTGTATTTTGAAGTGAAGAAAATTTCTACTTCAATAGTTAACACTGTAGGGGAGTCAGCTCAGCAACAGTTCATGGTCACCTGAAAGTTGTAGCTCATGTTTTTTCACAGCCACTTAAAAAGTCAGCATGTGAGCAGAATAAAAGAAAACGGGGAAAGTGGTAGGGGATTGCTGCAGAAAGTGAAAATGGGAGGAAATATTTCATGGAGGTCAACTTCCCATCAGACTGCTTATTTCATTTTTAAAAGGAAATCTCTTTGCTTTCAAAACATGGAAATTGTTCAAGGCCCATTAGGGAAATGGTACTACATCAAACACAGAAGATCTCTAATAAGCATTTCCCACTGCTAAATATCTCCCTTATTGCTGTGAGGGAGGCAGGAATAGAAAATGAGTTTTGGGTTTAATCCACGATATAGGCCCAGTTTCTAAAATGAGGAAGCCAAAGAACTTCAAAAAGGGAGTATGACTTTGGAGTTGGCCAAAGTTAGGTACTGTTGAATTCTCAGGTACTGAGAACAGTCCTAACATATTTTGTGGTATGTAAGAACGTTATCCTTGCTGTCTAATTGAAAGTGTGTTGTGACTTTCCTATAAAGATGAGATTGTAGGTTGTCTTTTGCTTAGATGGGCTGAGACCTGGTAAGCTTTGGCAGTAGATAGCTTAAATGTTAAACGTTACCAAAAAATTTGAAACTTGAGTTTATGTGCAAGAGACCTTTATGATCTGGCTGCCTGAAAATATTTTGTTGTTGCAATTTTCAGCTTAAATATTACCGTATAGAAAACTTGTGGCCAAAGTGACTAGCATACACTAAAGTGACTTCTTTAGAGAGTGTCGAGTTTTCAAACGCTGTGTGTCTTAAATAAGAATTTTGTTAGAATTTAGATCTCATCAGGTCATAATATTATTTAACACAGCAGTAGATACTTGGCCTTAACTAATAGCAATGTATGCTTTTAGGAAACAGCTGAAAGTTGCAAGACCTGGGTACTTGCCTCTTCTTGGTCATGATTTGCCGTAGCTCAGCAATGGGCTGCTCTACCTCACTGTGCCTCTTTCCCCTTCTACCCTGACTTCGTCTATTCGAGAGCAGGGCTGCAGCAGGGACAGCCTGTTTCTGCCTAATTAGCACCTGGTACAGCATGGTTCCAGCCCACTGCAGTATGTGTGCTTGGGTGTTAGAGATGTTAACGTCTTCTAGCTGAGAAGGGCTTGTGGTAAATAGAGACAACTGTATGTAATAAGCTGGCCTTCAGTCTCTTTTCTCCTCCGTAATTAAAAGTCTCTTGTGTTCGTGCCTGCAGCTTGTACGTAGATTTGGTTGAATATGCAGCATCGGCTTTGCTGACTGACCTATTATTAGCACAGTTCAAAAATTGGCTTCTAGGACATCAGCTTTCCTCATCACTGGGAGGATAACTGATCTCTTGGCATGCCTGTCAGATTGGCAGAGCTTCAGCAGAGAAGGCAGTTGAGATACTTCTCTCTAACGCTTCATATCCTAGCTGTTTCCCCTCCCCACTGTGTTTTCAGGCTTGTTTGGGGTTTTTTGTCATCGTTCTTTAAGAGACAGTGCACTGAAAATAATTATCTTTAAATAACACGTATTCTGTCTCCATAGATAAAAAGTTCTTGAAACACAAGTGACTGGCAATAAATGTCAGTTTTGCACTAATACTTGCCTTACTTGCTTTAAGGCTTTTTACCATTGAAAATGTGGACTTGCCCTTGCTTCCTTCTCCTGCCTTTTGCTTGCTCATACAGTCTTGGTGTTTTATGGCAGCTCTGCATGCTTGCAGTTGGCATCACACAGAGCAGAAATGATAAAGCCCTTGGTCTGTGTGATAACAATGTGCTCCATTGTGCAACACCGCCTGCCTTTTTGATTTAGGTTTAGTGTGTAAGGACAGAAGACGCTCTGTAGGATCCTTTCCTAGAGAATCGTCTCTCGGTCCCGTCTTCTTTGCTTTAACAATGTGAAGCCCTCAAAAGAGGGGCAACTGTGTCTGAAGAGGTTGTGCCTTGCCCTGGCTGTGTTTTGTGTACGTGTGCACATGCGTGTGTTGTCAGTAGGCAAACCTCTTTTTTTGCCTTTTCAGAGTTAGAGCTCTTCACTAGACAGGAAATGAGTATTCATCTTTATTACTTCTTCTAATTAATCTTTCCTCATAGGCACATTTTTCAGTGTTATGACTTCTTGACGTCATTGTCCATCCTTCACTTATTAACAAGAAACAATAATAGCTGTGACGTTGTAGCTCTACTGATGTCAAGTCGTTCCTCTTGCACTCATGCTGAGGGGAAAGAATAGAGACTGTGACATACAGAATTTAGGTTTCTGTCTTCATTCATATCCCAGGAAAAGTAATTTCCAGTATCTGAATTTTTAGTGTGGAGATTAAGCCTGCTTTTAAGACTGACACATGCCTTTATCCAAGATGCACTCTGCATCATATGGGAGGAACGAGATGTACTATTGTACAAGAGAACTGTTAGTGGTTGAAGAACGTATTTAAATCCTGAATCTCCAGGGCATGTTAAACGCTCGGCTGTCCAATTAGCCCAATAACAATGCTGTCTGTGGGGTATATATAACATTGCTATTTCAAGGCTGCAGTTATACATGAAAAGTGAAATTCTACCCCTGCGCCACATCCCAGAGAGCTCTTGTACTGTCTGGGGGCTGGGGATCACCAGAACCTGCCCCTGATTTCAAGGCCGGTCACAATGTGCCTGCAGAGCTTTACTGAGCCTTTTGCTACTGCTGTGGCTGCAACCTAAGCAGATACCATCCAGATGACAAAGTCTGCCTCAAAATTGGAGAAATCCGTGGGTTGTTAACTGATATCGCACAGCTGTGCTGCCGGCTGTGTCAAGTACTGTTTATTGAAGGCTACCTCGCAGCTGACCTAGGCCAATGCTGTCTTGCTGATCGCAGTATGTTGAATAAAACTGTGTAAATTGTAACGTATTTACCTGTACAGTATGTCTCGCTGAAGAGGACTGTGGATAATTTGGACAGGTGGTTTACTAGGACGAGAGCTGATTATCTCTGATTGATAAACAGCAGTAAGTGCGAGTAATAATGAAAATATTGATTAGCAGGGTACAGCTGTGTGGTACTAAGTGATGCTCATTGAAGCCTCTGTCAAAACAGTAATGAAATTCTGAAGGAATTTTTTTGTCTTTTATTCTAGTTGCTCTGGGTTTACTCAGGACAGTTAGACATAAGGCCTACTATAATAAAAAGTACTATGAAGTAGAACAGTAATGCCTGAAAGGTAGGAATATGGCCAAAAAATATGCAGGGAATGCCATTAGAGAAACTATGTAATGTATCTTAGGTGCTTTCAACTTTGAGACTAGGAAAAATAAAAAATATTTTGTATTTAAGGGAATTTTAAGAACAACACAGTGTCTTACAAAAGGAGGCTGTATTCTGTAATTTCCCTAAAAATAAAGAAATAAACAAAATAAAAATTAGGTGATTTTCTGTTTTTAATCCAGATTTGCTTGCTAAATAGTAAGATAAGCATAAGACTATGTTGTTTGTGAAGAACACCCTTCTAAATGAAGGTAAGACTTAGGACTTCCTTGAGCTGGCTTTTTTCCCCTTGCCACTGAAGTCCATGTGGTGGTGGTGCATCTTAGACATCTGCCAGGTGCTTCTGCCAGCCAATCTTCCATAACCAGATCTTCACTCTATTACTAGCCCATGCTGTGATGAAAAGTTCCCAAACATGCTTGAAGCGAAGCTGGCATCATGCGTGTTGAGCAGCAGCAGTGCTGTTCCAAGGACAGTCTGAGTCTTGTAGTTGTCATCCCCTTCCTAGCAGTTGCATACCACAGAGAGAACTAGACTGGATCACTAAATATCATACATACTTCCCCTGCCCCAGGAAAATATCTGGTTGTTAGTATACTTTGGGGATTTTTTAATTTTATTTTATTTTTTATCTTTAAGGTCCCTTCCAACCTAAACCATTCTATGATTTGAAGATAGCTGGAACTTTGTCTTTCAGTTCTCTAGTTCGGGGCTTTTCTGCTGAGTTGAATTGTCCTTAGGTGTGGATCCACAATGGCTTTTTACTAGCATTGCCTCAAAAGCAGTGTGATTGGTTATGACAACACAATGGCCCATAATTCAGTGAGGTGGCTAATAAGTAACTGGTAGCCGACAGCAAAGTAAAATGCTGTAGCGATTGTATTTTAAATATTATGCACATATCAATGCCCTGTAAAAATTGTATTCAAAAGAACTCAGTAGACTTGCTTTCTGTAGGTGGAAAGTATATCCTCTCTGCACTGTGCAGCTTGGAGTTGGTTGTAAACTACTTGTACGCAGAGTAAGTTGGCTTATTGATGTAGAACGTTATCAGTAAGTGTCACAGTCTAAAATTATCTCAGCTAAATCTCGGGCTTTGCATTGTACCCTTTTGCAGACATACCAGAAGATAGAAACCTACAGGCAGTTTTGCCAGTGAAAGTTGCTGTGAAGAGCTTGTCCGAGATGCTGCAGTAGTACTCTTTGAGCATAATGATGTCATACGTACTAGATGGATGAGATGAAAAGCTTCTCTCATTAGACTTGCATGCAGTATATTTTAAAATGTGGAAAATCAGTTTGAAAAGTGGCACTGCTTTTCTGCTGCCAGAAGTAGGTTTTCAGTGTACTGACTGCAGATGTATCTTGTCACTGACAACTCATACCAGTATCTTTTGCATATCAGTGTGTTGCATATCCAGATTTAGGTTCCTCTTTCACGTATGTTGAACTTGCAATTCATACTTTTACTGAAATCAGGAAGGGGGCACAGGTAAGATAAAGCTGGAGGTCAAGTCAGCCATTCTGACTTGCAGAGTGAAATATGTCTGATATATCTGCACTCATCTCCATAGTGTTCCTACATTTCACTGAAAAAAATTGTTTTGGCTTCATAGCCTTTGTGTAAGGTCAGAATTATCTATCCTTTTGTAGTTACAATGTAGGGGGGAAGTATCTTAACCTCTTCAGAAGTCCTGTTGCAAAACTGATTGTTGAAACATGATCTCTTAATTCCTTGAAAATGCCTTTTTCTCTTGGTTGAGAGGTAACAGAAGACATTACATAACATGGAGTGAAGCCTTCCCTGTTTCCTGACCCCCTTGGCATTTCATGCAGGACTTACCAGGGTTCAGGCTAAAATTGTGTGTCCTCCTTCCTCTCGTTGGTCCTTCTGCCTCGAATCCTGCTTCGTGCAGAACCGATAGGATCTGTGTACACAGCTCTGTCTCGATTTGTATCTGAGTTTCCTGGGCATGCCCTGTTTTCTCATGCAGAAATTTGGCTTGTGCAGAAGGGCAGCTTTTGCCATTTAATCTCTGTTTCTATATGGACTGTGCAGCTCTGATACATATATGTTATGTTTAAAACAGCTCTTCACAGATTGCCTTCAGAGCAGGTTTAAAATGTGAAGGCTTGCATATGGTTGGACTGGCAATTACAAACGTAATTGTGTATGGCATGTCGCTTCCTGTCACCTTCTTTAGAGTGCTTAAATGCATGTGTAATACCGTAGCTAAAAATGTGAGCCTGGAAATAACAACATAAGGCTCCTACCATTGAAGAATGCAGGCATTTAGCCACAGCCGTCCATCCAAATCCTTCAGATTTATGCTGGTACTCGGTCATGGCCACTGAGCAACTTCCCTGGATTTATGCCAGGTTGATGGCTAATGGAACAATCTTTTTATGATCTGTTCAGCTAAATGGCTATAATAATGTGGGATATTAGAGTAACAGATGCTGTTGGCCATCCTGCAGTAGATCAAAGTTTGTATATACAGGAACTATGCACTTCCTTTCAGAATCACGTGTATAATTTGGAGCTTCTCATTTGTTGCTATGGTATTATATTGTCAGAACAATGAGAGACAGAAGTGGTAATTTTAATGAATTAAGTCAAAAAGTGCTGGTCTGCAACAGTCTCGGCTGGGAGCCTGCAGAATAGTTCTTTGGTATCAGTAGTAACACAAAAGGGTGCTCTGTAGATGACTTTCAGACATTGTTGGCATCTGAAGATTTCAAAGACTTGAAATATGAGTCCGAACTTGCTAAAACAGTCCTATGTCATAAGACTTAAGAGATGTTTGGCTCACATGGCGATGGCAATTTTGTGTGGCCTCAGACTATAGCTCCTGAAGCACAGATGACCAGCACCTGGAGTTGCATTTGCCCACTGGGATTCTCAGGCTCGAGTCCAGCATTCAGCTTTGACTGCACAGTGCAGAACGTGGTGGTGGCTGGCAGGTCACACCTCCTGCTTCCAAAGTGGGTTGGGAGGTGAACAGAAGAAGTAAGAGATGGAAACGAAGCATCCAGCTGGTGACTCCGACTAGACTTTCTTCTGTGAATGTTTTCCTAGAGTGAGAACAGCATGAAGTAAGAGAGTGACTGAGCAATACGAGATCCGTCAGGGTCTAGAGAGATTTATGGCCCACTCTCACTCTGCCAGATTCAAAAGAGGGGTTTGAAGCATGGAGCCATAACATCTGTATCTGAGATTGGTGAAGCTGAACTGTTTCAGCTGTGTATTAATTTTGTTCCTTTGAATTTAATCTACATGATGATGACACCAGCATGAGGATAATCTCTGAATCATGAGGGCATTATAAGTTGACAGTAAATTCCCCAGAGGCTAAAAAGATGCCAGTTATATGGGTATGACTGAAAGAGTAAGATCTAGAGGAATTAAAAGCACTTCACACTTAATCTTAATGGACTGTTGCAGAAATTGTAAAATCTGCTCCATTAGTATAATATCCTAGCATCATTAGATATGTTGTTTAACTGGCTTGGCTTTATGTTTGGAATATAGATTGTTGGGTGGTCTTCATGTTCATGTATTGATATCATTAATTATACTGTTAATGATTTACAGAATTAGTCTGAGAACGTGGGAACAAGTGTGTTATGAGTTGTAGAGTCATATGGCAAACAAAATAGCGTTATTTCAAGTCGAAAACTCGAACTGAAAAGGCTACTTTTGTCCCCATTGCAGGTCTGGTAAATATATGACACAAACTTTGTATCATTCAAGAAAAGAATTGCTTTGTGGCTTGCTGCATAAAAGCCCCTTTCTCTACATCTCTCTTTCTTACCCGCAAAGCTGGAGAGTTTTCCTTTTGCTGGCTAGGCAACGACCTCTTTGTAAACACTGTTCATGTGCGTGGAGTTTGATTGAATATACCAGTAATGTGTTTCTACGTGAGGGGTGCCTGCAAGGAGAAGGTAGCAGGCTTTGAAGCTCAACAACATCTGGGACATGACAAAACTCAATTTAACCTGGGTGTTTCAGCAGGATGGAGATTGGACTGAATAGAATTACCTGTGAGCACCAAGAGGACTCCACTTAGGGGTCGAGGGTTTTATTACCAGTCAGTTGATATTGTTCACTTCAGCATTTTGTTTTCTTTTTTTCCCCTTCTGCTGGCTTGCAAGAATTGCAACAGCAATAATTTTGTGTGCTAGTATAGCTCTCACGGGCAGTGACAGACGATCGCTTGCTATCATCTGTCATTGCCCCCTGCCATCAGATGCACTAGGTTGGAAAGAGCTCTCGGAGGGAATCTTGCCAGTCGGCCTATGAATGCATCCTGCTGACACTGAGAACTGATTGCTGCCTAAGGATGCAACTTGCCACAGCTGTGGCTTTGATATTTATTATGGAATAAAAACTGACTGACCTGTCAGCTCGGGGTGGTATTGTAAGGGCCAGGTTGCACGTGGCCGAGAAATAGGTATGGGCTCTCTTGAGTGGGACCGGTAGTTGCTCCAATGGTTGTGGTAGGGAGATTGTAGTTACCTCTCCTTTAATCAAGGAGGCCAGGGGTTATTGTGGTATGTACTCCAGCAAGTTGTATGGACACCAGAGGAGATGGGACTATTTCTTATGGCTCAGGCTCCCAGCAGCCCTGTTTGTTAGGGGTGTGGGGAAGCTCTTCCTTCTTGAGAGTAGGTCTTGTCTCAGGACAATTTGCAAAGCGAATATACTCCCTCGTTTTGATAGTGGGTTTTTTAAAATTAATTTTTCATACTTGATTCTGTAGGTGTATATAAAATTAAATAGGATAACTTGCAGAATCAGACTAATTACTTTCAGTGTAAGGAAGCCTCCTCACACGGAATGGAATGCTTTTGGAAATCTTGAATGTCATGTTTGACTTTAGTTATAGTCATGGGGAGTAGGAATAGACGTTAGTATCTGCTTACTGTCGTGTAAGGCAGAATGAACAATTCTGGTTTAAATCCAGACTTGCTTGGATTTTGTTAGAGACAGATATTATGATGTTATTTTATCTACATCTGTACTTTTCCCTGCACTTATTAGTTGAGATGAAGATGCAGTACTCTAACCTGGATTTGCTTGAAGACACAGGCCGTATTCTAATGTGGATTAATAAAGTTATGTTCTGTTTACTTTGGAGATAAGTCATATCTCCGCTGTCTAGATGTGCCTGTTTTTATCCCAGAGATTGTCTAAAAAGACTTTCTGGAGTTTTAAACATGCCACAAACATAGACCTGTGTGCATGTGCTTTGTTTGTTTGTTTTTTTGTTTTCCCCTCCTCAAGTCACAATAAGTTAATATACCTGTGAGATGAATGATCTCCTAGAAGAGGATTGAGAATGTCTTTGGCTAATATCATTATGGTGAGAATGGCAATGTTTGCTCCAGAGACTCAATTCCAGTCAGATGGCTACTAATTAATAAATCAACAGGATAAAAAAACCAAACTCACAATATATTGCAAGATCCTGTATAGTCTGGAAATCTTTTTTTAGCTATGCATTCTGTACGCTGATCATGATGTGAATGACGTGCATTACTTGATACACTTGCAGAATGTAGAAAAGCTTTTTCCTATTACATAAAGCGTTCTTTTGACCTGTCCTCTTCTTGAAGGTCTTCCAGTCATTTTTCTGTCTCACTTATAGAGCAAGTGACTTAGTAACAGTGTCTGAGAGATGCTTCAGTAAGTCAGAAACATGCTGAAGTTGTGGAGTGACATGTGGTGCAGCGTTGGACTGCTGATCTTAGTCAAAGTGATGGTGAGCAGGGGTGAGAAGGGGATGGAGGAGTACTGGTTGTTACCCAGCAGTAACAAGAGCTATAAGCAGACTTCTGGTTTGCATCCGCTTCAAAATGTTATGCTGATGATAAACAGCTTTTGGAATTGAAACCTTAGATTGGGAGGCAAATAACTAATGAATATTGCATTAAAGTGCAAAAAAAAAAACCAACCCCAAAACCAAACCCACCAAAAGCTCCCTTTGCAAACCACAGGGAGATAGCTTCGAGCATTTTGTTTTAACTCCAGAATCTTTTTCTATTAGACTACTTTCTAAGTAGTCAAGCTAAACTGTGTGGTTTTTAAACTTAAGAGTAAGATGAAGGTGTATGGTTTCACAGTTGCCCAACTGGGCATTGGAAAGGTCTTCACTGAAGTAGGAAAACACATTTGTTGTTCAGTTTTTGTTTGTTTTTTTCTTTTTTAAGCAAGAAGTATAAATTTCTGTGCCTCTGAAAATTCGAAGTCATGCAGTATTTTTTAAGGTTCATGTCATACGTGCTGTCAAAATAGAAAGCCAGTTACAAGGCTTGGTCTTTGAAGCTAAATTGGTTTCCAGAGATGAGCTTTGTGTTGTCTCAGATTTGTGCCCACTTCTTCACAAGTGATAATTCAGCAGTACCCCATTCACCAACACACACTGGGGTAGAAGTTCATGTCCTCAGCCCTTTGAACATTGTCTGGCCTGCTGTATAAAATAAGGACAAGGACTGCACTCCGGGGCTTACAGCTTTTGCTGAATTTGTGGTGCTCAATTTGGTGTCCTGGTATACTAGGCGTGTTCTTGTTTTATGGTGGCGGTTTTCTAGGGAATGTCTATACAGCTTCTGAGCCTTTGTTCATGTGCTGCATACTGTGAGGTAGTGTTGATGAACTGCAGATCCTTCAGTTACAGTTCGTCTGTGCAGATTCATTCCAATGGCTTAGGGGAAGCCACTGAACGCTCCCATCTAGCAGCCTTTGCTTGAAGATGCAGGTGACACTGAGGCCCAAACAACTCCCTACGAACTCACCTGGGGCATTAGACCTGGCAGAGGGAGAATAGCCTGGGTGATGCTGGCTCCACAGAAGGTGGCATGGGGGAGCAAGGATGAAACATGCTGATAGGACTGTGTGTGTGACAAAATTACCATGGTAGTACCCTGTGAGTGCATCTGGATGTGCAAGTATCGCATCCACAAAGGGTGTCTAACATAGGTGTGGCACTCTGAAATACATTTATTTTGTTGTAGATAAAAGTTATAGGCAAGTCGTTCAAGGATTTCCTTAGCATCAGACCAGGTGCTGATTTTTTTTGTGAAGCGTGGTGGCTGTGCTGTGCCACACGCTGCAGGCACACGTGAGCTTGCCGGGCTGCAGCGTCAGCCAGCAGCGTGTGGGCTAGCTCTCATCCAAAAACTAGTACTGGGACGTGGAGCTGAGCTGCAGTTAGTAAGCTCTCCCGAGCATCCTTATTCCTGATGATAGGAAAAAGTAATTCATTTAGTGTACAGCTGCATTATTAAAGCAGGATTCACTGCACCTCATGAGTTTAGGGAGGGAAGAAGGGTTTCCTTTTTTAATTTTTTTTTCTTTTTTTTTTTTTTTTAAATACCACTTCTCTTGGCATTCTCTCTGCAGCCTGCTTATCCTGTGTGTGAGCAAGGCTGCTTCTTGTTGACTGATATTGTAGCTGTTGGCTTAACTCCTGCCTCTTCCAGCTGGCTGCCAGGAGACAGGTTCTTCTCTGGGATCTGTCCTTCTGGCAGCGGCATTTCATTCCTTGACAATTTAAAAGTCAATTAAATTGATGCAGATATTGATGCAGATTTCCTCATCACCTGTAGCTGTCTAATCCTGTAGTGACAGATCAAGTGCTGGCCCAAACAATTTGAGCCTTCCTTGCAAAACTCTCACCTCAGTGGACTAAACTTCTTTCCATCCTCATAATCCTGCAGCAGATGCAGAAGAGGGAAGGTCTGGTGAGGCAATATGGGACATAATAAATATTGGTAGATTATTTCAACCCTGACTGTATTTTTGCTAGGCTTTTTTGAGTTTTCTCTACTTAAATGGAACTTGGCTTCATCTGTTGTTTGCCCTTCAGTAGAAAGGCGAGATGGGCCACGAGGCAGCCTGTAACAGAATTGTGGAATTCTCAGCCAGAAGCTAAATGTAGTTGTTTCCTGGTGGCATCTTCTGGGAGATAGCACTTGTCTTCCTACCGAAGACTAATTTTTGCAGAGTGAAGGCTTTGTCTTACTGTCTCCTGGCTGTGCAGAGAGCATTACAGGCTCCTGGGACTGTGAGATCAGATTTTCCTGTCTGAGATCTCGGCGTAAAGTAACTCTTCGGTGTCACCGAAGATACCGCTGTACCGCTGCTGCCGGAGCAGACATTGTTAAATAGTCTGGTGTGACCTCAGTTTCTTCAAGCCCTTTAAGGGTGGGTATAAATGCACTTTTAGAAAGTGGGGGAAAAAAAAGTACATGCTTAGGCAACGCTAGTCTGAAACCATCTGAAACACTGATGTCTTCGTAAAGGTGTGTCGTCTTTGGCAGGGTGCGTTCTCTGGCTTTATCACACCTATGTAGATAATCATTAGCTCTGTGTCTGAATCTTTTCCTGAGGCCATTCGGCTTCCTATTTCTGTAGGTGAATAGCAATGAGGCATAATTTAGCAGAGGAAGGAAAGGATTTCTGCCAGCTGTATATAATCCACACCTGTTACTGCAAGTGTAATCATTAACTTGGCCTTTTAAAGTAACTGGAAATAATTATCAGCACAGAGGATATTAGGTGCTAACAAAACTTCCAGGCATGTCGCCTTCTTTTAGGGTGGTTTTATGGCTGATCGTGTGTAACGCTTGAGACTTGTTGAAATGTTTTGTACTTAATGACACTGAACTTCTCTGGAAGTGTAGAAGCGAAACAAGAAAACTTGTAGTCCAGAGAATGACTTAATTTGGTGATTTTTGTGTTGTTATTGCTATTGTAACTTCCTCTGCAGCTCAGACGACTTCATCGTGTAATTCTTTGCAGTCTGGTGGAAAGTGGAGTTGGAGAAACTACAAAACACACAAACTGCTGTTGCATAAGCATTGCCTGCAGCAAGCAAAGTTAAAGGGTTGCACAGGTGGTACTGCAGCCGCTTCAAGGTAGATGTGGAGTTGCATTTGATAGTAAATCATGTGCTGAAATTATGCCATAAAAGTAGAGCTATAGTGGAAAATGCAGTAATTTTACCTTTTCTAGTATCGTCATGGTCTTTGGAGAAATAAAAAGAGACATTGGAGATATGAATGATTTTGTTTGTTTGTTTTTGGTTGGCACAGAGAATTACTTAAACTTTCTTGAAAATGAGAAGAATCTCAGGTTTAAATCTTGTCTGTGATTTGTCCTCTGTTAGTGTGAAGGGAAAATGACTCATTTGCTGTGTGAGCTGGTACGACTTCCAAAGCTCAGGAAGCAGCCCACTGCATCAACTGAAGAAAATGCTGCAATAAATTAATGAGTATACTTGCTTATTTTTAGGATGAATGACCTCCTAGTTTACATGGGTAGGGAGATTAGAACTGAAGCTGGATGCTGGGAAAAGGGAAAGCTGTGAATTGAGCTGTGGGGGATTGGGAGAGGAGTCATGTGAATGAGGTACAACTTGCTGGATTGCTGCTTTTTCATGTCAGTTTGGGACAGAATCATTCTGATGACCAAATCCTATTTTTGTGCAACGTCCTGAAATGTAGGTCTCGTGTACTGTGAGACCGGTGGTTTGTGTTAGCTTTGTTTGGAGGCAGTAACTTCACTTTGAAAGATTCTTAGCAAATTTGGGCCACTGCTGCAGTCCATGTGTTCAATGAAGAAAAGTAGAAATATTAGGTAGAAAAGTTGACTTTCTCCTTTGTGATTGGCTGGAGCAGCTAATGAACATAGATTTATATCATTAAAGCTGACAAATATAATCCAATGTCTTGTCAAGTTCATTGGCATTACTTTGCAAGAGACTGATTTAAAGTTTGGGAAAAAAAACAAACCTGTAATTGTATTTGTATGAAACCTCTAACTCATCAAACAATGGTTATTGAAAATGGCCCTAGATGCTTTCTTCTAGCCTTAATATTGTAAGGTTTTTGTATTTTTAAGACCAAATGTCCATTTAAAAGAATTTCTTAACTTGGACATGCAAAAGTGAGAAAACTCATGGCTGTAGCTTAATGAATGAAAGTTAAATTGTTGAAGGTGTTTACAGAATGCAGCTGTTGTGGCAGATATTGCTGTGTCCTTTTGAAATATTAAAGCTTTTATAGATGGATCTGTAAGAGCTAGAGCAACAGAATTCAAATTAGTTTGATGTTAACTGGTACTTCAATGGGTAACAAATACTTCTAAGACCTCACCTTTAAATTCAGTGTGAGTCAATAGAGATATTCCATTATTTTGTGTTGGCTGCTACCTGAGATTTGGGAAATGCTGGCCTGTACTGTTTGCTTAATTTGTGAAAATATGCATTTCAGGTGAAATAATGAAAATTTGTTTAGAAGAGTTCAATATAGACACTTTAGAGTGTTTTTTAAGAGAAATCATAGAGAAATCTTGTTTGAGAAGGTCCACTTTGATATTGTGATTATTTTCAAAGCTTATGCTCTGGTATGGTGTCACGTACTATAAAATTCCAGGATTTTTAATGTAGTCTTTGAAAATTCATAGTTAACCTTTACTCAACAGAAATAAGAGCATGTCCCTAATAGGGGTTCTGTCCTTCAGATGAAATATTAAACCAAGGTCCCTTTTGCGGTGAAGAAATAGTTCCTTCAGAAAGGGCAAATTATAACCTTGGCGGATGGGCCAAGAGTTCCCCTTTGTCAGGTTGTAACGTTCAAGGCTGCGCGACAAATAATATAGTGCCGTACTCCTGCTCTCTTCCAGTCCCAGCTGTAAACTAATTGCATACTTGGGAGAATGGGATCTTGACCTGTGACTAGGCATCTGGTGCCACTGCAATGCAAATAATCCTTTTTTTTTTTCCTTTTTTTTTTTTTTTCAGTATAGTGTATGTTTAATATCTAAAGCCTGAAGCCAAATGTAAAAAGCTCCTTTAGTAGTTGCCATCTAAATGTTTTTTTGTTGGCTGTTATGCTACTTCTCACTAGACATTTAGAAAGCAGTGGAAGCTTAGGATGAGGTTGGTTTTTTTTAATGCCTACCAGAAAGAAATTCAGGAAGTAATTAGTTGGAAGGTGTAGTAGTGTATGGTGTTGGGGAGAACTTTGGAACTCATCCAGCAGTTCCATATAATCGTTACCACCCAAATGATAGCATTTCACGAATAAAAACATTTTTCCAATTCATGCAACATTTTTGCTTTTTCCCTTTTCTGTAATGTCGGCTCTTCCATTAGATTCAATATATATTTTTGATGATAAAGCATGACAAATTACTATTGCCTTCTGTTAGATATCATCTCTAGAAATTTCAGCCATTTGAGCCCTCTGCTTGTTTTACTCTGTGTATTTGCTTGTGTTGAATGTGTTCCAGCTCTTCATTTCCCAGGGCCTATAAAATTGGTGAAATTCCCTGGGAAAGGATTGTTTTGGGTACGTAAACATACTGTCAAGTGTTTTCAGAGCTCAGGAAGAGCAGGCGCTTAAAAGTTGTGGGAGTCGGACACATCCGTGTAGCATGCTCATGCACTTTCCTCTAGGCAGCGTATTGTACTGGGACATCAGAAGACTTATTTTTTTCAGAGATTAAGTCTTCCCCAACAGTTTTATCCATGTTGATTAAGTCAGGAGAAAACACTCTACTGTTATTTCCTGGACGATATGTATTTACCTCCTAGAAAAGTTATGCAATAAATAAAGCAAGACTAGTCTGGCCAAGGTCGATGGAAAGTTCCAAAGGAAACGTCTGTGTATGATTAGTGTTTTTCTTGAAGTTTTTGTTGCACTTGCTAAAAGAGAAGTAGACATGTAAACATACAAGACAAGCTTAAGTCAAGCTAACCATAGAGATTTATTTTCCAATTAATCAGATATTTATTATGAAATGTGTAATTTGCAAGTACTTCTTGCAAGATAAACAATAGCTGCCAGGCAAAACAGCAAATTTAAGTGTATTCGCTACTATCCTGAACACTCCATTTTCCAACTTGCTTGTTGTCCTTAAGCCAGTAACCAAACCTTAACATGACATGCTAATTTAAAGAATGTTTCGTGTTTTCTGTGTTTAGCAGTTCCTCGGTTTGGCTGAGCCAGCCCAAGTTTTTCCTGTGCACCTTCTGCACGTGGCTGTCCAGCCAACCTCTGTCTCCAGCCAGCCCCATCAGACATCAATGGATGTCCGATGGTGTATTGGGCAGGTTGTGCTGGTGGCATCTGCTGGGGAGGATGATTCTCAAATGGAGTGGCGTGAGTGGCACCCCACCCAGTCACCCTTCTGAGCATGCTTACAGGGAGATCCTCCAGCATGGATGAGTCTCTCTTGTCTCTTCACCAGGATACGGTGAAGAGCTCTGTGCAAGCAGACATTTCCTTCAAAGTTCTCAATCCCAAATATGGAGGGATCAGAGGGGACAGGATTTGTACGCCCCAAAGGCAGGATCTGTGACCAGGGATGACCTTTGCAAGGCAGAAGAATTTAGCTCGTTGGCTCTGTGTGTGTTGTGAGGGCTGCCACATCCCTGCAAGAACGGAGAAGGTGTTCTTTTGATTTTGTGGGGATTGTGTTTGTGTGTGGTGGTGGTGGGTACCGTGGCTGTCTGCTTGTTTGCTTTTAATAGTGGTAAAAGGGATTTTCAGAAAGGCAGTTACTCTTATAAAAAATTGCTTTTGCTGAGAACCTTGTAAGAAATTACCATAAAAGTCAGCGTTCTGTTAAGTCCTCCTTCTTCCCACCATCCTACTGCCACTTTATTATTTATAGAGCCTTTCCCAAGAACCTTCTTGTAGTCCCACCCTTGTATGTCTTGTATGTGTAACAGTGCTAGAGAAGCAGCGCACGCTGGCCAAAGCACAGTGCCTTTTGCTTCTTGTAGTCTTTACCACCCTGAGTGAGAAAAGGAGTCATCTTTTACAGGGCTTTCGATAAGCTTTGGGAAAGTTTTGTCCTCGCTGATGTCCTTTAAATTGTTTTTTCAAAAGAATGAACTTTGAGATAATTGGACCTTGAAAGTTAAGTGATAACCTTCCAGATAGCATGTCTGAAATGTATGTGTCTGTGTACTGAGAGCAATACCTCAAATGCTTAACATTTTAAAATGCCATTGTAAATAAACAATCCTTGGAAGTGTTTGCTGGAGATGTCACTGCCAAATTAAGGTAAAAATTGTGTAGCAGGATGTCTGATTTGAGTGACAGGGAGAATGACTGTGGCTTTTTTGGAGACCTGAAAGACTTGCATCAGGTTCTCAGGCAGTAAAAGGATTTGGCTCCATGCACCAAAATACCCACAAGTGGCAAACTTACTGCATGCTGAGAAAGGGAAGGAAAAAAAGATACGGTCCCTATCTCAGAGGTGCTCATCTCTTCAGTATATGGGATAAGCACGGGAACAGGAAGTCCTGGGGTACTATGAATAGGGAATTCCTCCTGGAATATTTTCAGAGGGTTCAATAGTCTGCATAGGGAATTTCGGGGGGTGGTGGGGGTGGTGGAGAAGGTGGCATTTTTAACAGCTGGAATAGCATTAAGAAAACAATGCAGAGAAAGGCATCATGCATATTAAATATGGGGGAGCAGAGCCTGAGATAATCAGTAGAAAAGGCACCCACTGCTGGTGCTGCTTTCTCAATTAATTAGGCTGGGAAAAGTAGTGACAAGAGTCCTGACGTTTGCAAGAGCTCCGTCTTTTTGACCAGCGGAAAATGCTGTCTCTCTTTTGAGTGGTTTAGGTGGATTTCAGATATTTTATACTAATTTCAGCAGGTCTTTTTATAACAGCCATAGCAATTGATGGCACAGATTTTACTTGGAGATTTCCAGGTAACTTTCCAAGTCAAAATGGTAGAACTAATTGTTTACTTTAAGGTAAAATTGTTGATACTCTGACAGCCTAGTCACAAATAGTTTTGGTCATTTGATAGTTCAGGCTAGAAATACCAAGGCCTGCAAAACTCTTACTCCTTTGAGCAGTACGCTGTATCGTTTGTATCTGTAATCCTGAACAGTGCCAGAATCAAGTTTATAATATGCATCCTCAAGTACTTTGAATAGTGTTTGAGTTCTTATTTACTGGAAGATAAGTGCTTCTTGAGTGTCTACAAACTTGGAATGGATGTGGAGTACCAGATTTAACGCGGCCTTGTACTGACACTAATAATATTGTTGAGCTATTGGGCATCAGCATAGCTCAGATGCTTGCTTGCTCTTTTTCTGCATGCTCTCACTACAGCACAGTAAATGTCAGTAATTATCCCCACATTATTTTAAATGGCATTGCTAAGGCCAAGTGTTTTAAAATGCCACTTTGACTTCAACTTAAAGATATTTCAGTTACGTTTAGGCTAGAAGGAATTTTAAGGAAATAAATGACCTGTGGCTCCATGAAAGTTTAAATAAGCAATTTTCTTTGCCAGCAACCCGAATCTCGTTTATCCTTATGTGTGCTTTCAAATAAATATTAATACTTGCAATACAATTTTTTAGCTTTATTAAGATGTCTATTTTATGTAAGAGAAAATAATGATTTAGAATGGTGAAGTCAAATCCTCAAGGTTTTGTAGAAGTTAATTCCAAGATTACCATTCTAACTTTTTTTATGAAACTTTTGTTTTTGAGGAAAAAACAAGCTAATAGAAATCCTGAGGAGACTTCTGTGGGAAGCAAGCCACTGGCTATACTCAGTCATCCCTCTGCTTTCATGTGGTCGAACAGCAGTGTGTTGCTCAAGTATTTCCAGATTCTGGAAGTGTCCTGGGGATAGCAGGTCTCATTCTACACAGAAGAAGCACAGATACACTCATCTCTTTGTGTTACTTTTCACCGACTTTCATTGGGATAGCCACAGCGAGCATGAGCTCTTCCAGTGCTCCGTGCTGTATTTGGTAATCTCATGTGATGTGTATGTTCATATTTAGGAGAAAGTGCCTTTAGGGAGACAAGACAGGTAGGATATTAGTTTTCTTTGGGAAACTGTGAAGACCGGGAGCGTGTGCCAAGCGAGATGCTGGTTAGGTCAGAAAAGAAACCCCCGTTTCTAAGGAGCAGTGGGGATGGAAGGGCATGTTTCTTTGACTGTAAGAACAGTGAGTTCTGCAAGCTGTTGCCAGTTGGAGCAGTAGCATCAAAATGTGCATGGAAAATAATGTTGGAATTTATACTTCGTAATAGCAAGCTGGGGTGCTTCCACTTCGCTCTCGATTAGTACTTAGATGCTTTTGGCAGAATAAAGTAACTTTTCTGTCATTAATATTCTGGACTAAAAATGTCAGTACTTCTTCAACAGCAAGCACTTTCAGATTTTTTTTCTTATATACAGTCCAGGTGACAAGATAGAAGAGGCAGGAAAGGAAGCAGCATGAAGAGACGCGGAGTATTGTGGTGACTGTCTGCTGGCAATGTAGGAGATGACTATTGCATCTTAACTGAGGAGTTTCTGTCTCCTGACAGATACTCTCTAGGCCAGTCTACATTTGAGTTTCTGTTCGTGTTCTGAGTTTCTAGCAACTATTTCACTTGGGACACAGACCACTCTTGGCCTTTTAAGTGTAGCTATTTTATCTTTAGAAAGTGAATTTTCTTTTTTTTTTTCTTTCCCCCCTTTCTATCTGTTCCCTGGCCTGCCTGACACTTCTAAGCCATAATTTAGTTCTTTCTTGTTTCAGCAAAAGCAGCTCAAAAGAACATGGGTCATTGTTTTCTGGATGCACTGTGAAATCCTTTGCCTTCATATGCAGCTATGCTGTTAGTAACACAAAGTCTTCAAATATATCACATTAGTGAATCCACTTCCGTGATATCATAATTCTACATGAGTCTGACGCCCAAGGGAAGGACTTGACAGTTTTGCAAATTCAGTGTCCAGTCATTTTGTTCAGGGGAATGAAGTAAAAGCGTTTTCATAATTTGTGAGGTTTTGGTTGTGTGTGTGTGTCTGTGGGCCGGGGGGTTGTTGGTGTGTGGGTTTTCTTGGGTTTGTTTTGCTTGTTCCCCTAAGGCGTTCTGAACAGCCATATCACTCATAATGGGTCGAGGGTATCATCAGTTCATCACCCTAGAAATGTCTGAAATGCCATTTTGGATATAGAGTGATAACAGAGATCTACTCCAGTGGTGTAGCAAGAACTAGATTAGAGCCTGACCTAAGCTAGTTTTAAGCCCAGGTCTTACTCCATTTGAAGCTATCTGTGTCCAGTGCTTTCTGGGATTGGTGAAAAGTGACAAGTTCCTGGTATTTATTCTCATAAGCTATTTGGTCCTGTGACTTACTCTGTAACCTTCCTGATGCTTCTGCAGGGAGCTGCTGCACCTGTACAGGGTTCAGGGTCTCACTGCCAGAGCTCGACACTGCCCGCTGTCACGTTCAATGAGGCTTTGCTCTTCAGAAGCTGATTTCCACACTGGTATCTGGTTCAGAAAAGGGAAACCCGCTGAGTTTCTTCACTGCACCTAAACTCCATGCTTCTAGGCATGTGGTGTTCAGTCCAGTTGCTTCAATGGCATGGTTTGTCCTTACCAAATTCTGTTAATTGTCCAATAGCTTCCAAAATACTAGCTTTAGAGGGAAGGAGACTATTAAGTTGCACGAATACAGGACTACCTCCACAAATATCCTTCCTAATAGTATGTGTTGATACTCAGTCTGTGTTTGCATCTTTCTGAGAAGTGACAGTCTTCTGAGCCACGCTCAGCTCCATCCTTGAACTAAGATAAAATGTTGTTTCCAGAATCTCTACAGAACTTGCAAGGTTTGACATCACCGGGAAAAAGAAGTTTGCATCCACAAACCTTAAAATTAATATTTGACTTTCACATCGGTTACATGACATGCATGATGTGAATGGTCTTATGCACTGAAATTTGTTCATCCTGTTCTGCTTCTCGATGCTGACAACTTAAAAGATCATTTCATGATGTTATCTAAATCACTAACCCTATTGTCCATCCACAGCAGATGTGCATTCTCTGCTAAAATAGTGTGCATAAAGGTCTTGGGGGGAACTTTTTAAAAGGCTGGAAGAATGGTTTATGCTGGTAGCCTAGACTACAACTGTACTATCTGCCTTTCTATCTGTTTGCCATTGGCTAAATTGACAGGCAACAGTCAGTCAGCTGACTCGGCCAACTAATGAATGTAGTGCAATTAGCAAAAGCTGAACTGTTCAATCAAAAGTTTCAATTTTGTGTAATGTCAGCATGAAATTTGCTGTTGTTGTCTATAAGGTTGAGTGTGCTACGGATTTCAGAAGGTACTGGCAGTAAGTGATCATCAGAGATGAATTTCAAGAACGTCTTTGAAATGTGATTGAATAAGCTACTGCCAAAGGCGTTTCTGTTAGTTCGTGGCACTTCTGATTTCTGCTTAATTAGAAATATTGAACTGTGCTGGTGTATTTACAAACGGATTCTCAGTGCACAAGTTATTCCGTATTCCAGTTAGTGCTGTTGTCTCTGTAACATATGGAAAACTAGTGTGATAACGGAACTGGGTTTCAGAGTCTTTCCACTTAGGTATGTAGTAACAGTCACGTTCCACATAGCTCAAGAGGTAAGTAGTGTATTAACTGCTAATCTAGAATTGCGGTTGAGACATTAATTGCCTGCTAGGAGGACAATATTGAATACCTCTTTCAAATGCATTAAATACATGCAATATTTTCCTGATTTGGCAGGAAAGACATTTTTCCTTTCTATTTTACACAGCCACTGTAGCTGTGAGGACAGTGTAAAAATCACATTTTTGAAACATGTTTTATGTTCTTTAAATTCTGTAGCTTGCACATGCAAGGCTTTCATGTATACTTGCTGTGGAAAGCATCTGTCACACTAAAATTAATTTGTCAATGACATGATTGTCAAATGTCCTGTTCGATTAAAGATCTGTTTTCAGATCAATGTTAGGGGCCTTGTAAGAGCAGGTCTCAGGTATGGAGTTGCTTCAGGAGCAAGAAATGTAAGACCAGAGTTAATCTGTGAGAAGCTGACTTGAGTAATTGTTTATTTCTGCGAAAACTGCTTTTTATATCCAATAGACACAATTAAAGCTGCATTTATTGGAATGAACAGCCTTGCTGCCATACAGGTAGAAGACAGATTATAAAGATGTATGTGGTATTGTTGTGGAGCCCCTGAGAATGAATGGTCTAATCAGGATTAAATCAAATTGTCTGGGTGCTGTAATGAGAAGACTCAGGTTTGCTTTTATCCCTCCAGCTAGGCAGGCAAACTCTCCACTGCATTTTGCAATGAGAGATTGTGCTATCGTTTGGAGATCGTAATAGTAGCAATAAAGAGAATGCAAGCCATCTCCAATTTATTTTGGCCCATTTACTCCAGCATTTGATGTATCTGATATATTGTTTCTAGTGTGAAGTTAAATATTTCATCTGTTACATTTAAATGAAAATAAACAAAACCTAGAAGGAGGAAAAAGGCATGATAAGTAAATAGTTGGGGAAAAATATTCCTCTGTACTTAGAGCACTTTAATAAGGAAGGGAAAAAAATGCCTGTAACACATTATTGTGATGTTTCTTTTATTTTTTTGTTAGCTGCTTTGAAGAGTGAGTTAATGCAGTGCCTAATTCTAGAACCCATGCTGCCTCATGGTTTAATGAAATACAGAATTTTTTGGGCTCTCAAATGGATTTAGCCTATAGGCATGAAAGTTCTGTAGCACACAAATATTGGCCTTTAGAAATGTAACTGCCAGTCAAATCTCCCCTGCTGTGATTTGGTGAGCACCATTAGGAGGCTCTGCAGGTTGGGTGCCACCGACTTGGCTTGAGTTGGGCAGATGAGTGAAGGGAGGAGAGTGGTGATATCTTCTTAATCCTGTGGCTGCAACCAGCTTCTGCTTTTTGCTTGTGGCTCTCAACATCCTTCATGTAATTCCAGTGACTGGCCAAGCTCTGGGACCTCCTTTTGGCCCGTTCAGCTTCTGTCCCCAGGGAGGGCTGTTGATCACACGTGGCCAGTCCTGCTGGGCTGTGCAGCTTCTGTTGTAAGCCAGGGCTGAAGATTTTTAATTGCTTGCTGTTAGCTCTGGAGGAACTACCGTTTAATGGCTATCATCATATGAATATAAAGAGAACTTCTGGAGAATCTACATGCACATATTCTTCATAGCAGTTGCAGGTTTTTAACTTTAAATTCTGAGCTAGAGAGTTGTAACTTTCAAACAAGTTCCTTTCATCCATGAAGTATGATTAGTGCATTGAGCAACGCTAAATTAACGTGTTTACATATGGTATTGTAAAAGGAGAACCTTTCCCCATGTATTGCAGAGAAGGATATTATATGTAACTCTCATTTGTAACCGATAAATTTTTTTTAGCATGAGGAAGCCGACATTTAAGGCTTTCCTTTTATGTCTGTTATGTCAGAAAATGTCATTATCAAAGCTGGTGGCTGTATTTTCTAATGGTTAGCTCTCCTTTTAAAACTCTACATTGTGCTGCTGCTGGTTTGTCATCTTTGCTGTCTTTCACTTTCCATCTCTTTCACCAAACAGCGAGGCTATTCCAGGGTTCCCAACATCCCATTTGGTGTCTCGTCACATCAGACAAAAATAAATGTATTGGTTACCTGTAAACACGGTAAAACCCAATATTTGACATTGTGGTGTTTTATTCAGACAAAGACCAGCATGATGTTTCATTTGTAACTGGGCTACACGGCCGGGGTCACTTGCTGTCAAAGATTAATCTGTGAAGCAGGTATGAGCACTAGCCAGGTGGGGTGGCCAAATATCTTGGGTCTTGTGGTGATGTATCTCCCAAAAGCTGCATGGAAGGGAATTAAAGTTAACAACCGTAACTTTTAACTTGTAACTCAATCAATTACAGTGCAGGGCTGGAAGAGGTATGAATGCTGTAAAAAGTAGAAGGTGTGCAGAGTTATAAGCTTAGGGTGAAATCTGTCCAGCTTGTTTATTTTTCTAAGAAAATTTTCTGAAGTTTAAATTGATTACACTTGGTAGAAAATGGACTGGGATCCACCTTCAAAAGTATTCTCCATGCAAACGAGGACAGCATCTTGATGAATGTCTTCACAGCTACAGAAACAGAGCATTTCTACCCTGCCCAGACCTGTGGTTATTGAGGTTGATTAAAACACAGGACAGTTGTCTTTCATATGCTGTAATAAAAATTTAAATTTAACCTGTAGCGAGTAAATATTTTTTTTCTGATTAGATGAAAACCACCTCAGTAGATCTTCTGCTGATTTTTTTTTTTTTTTTTCCCTGCTAGAAGCACCTCCAGCAGTCATGTACAACCGAATTCAGTGCTTTCAATGGGATAGCCAGAAACAGCTAAAAAACATGATAGTGTTCCTGCTACTGTTGCCGAGATGGGAAAAAATAATTCTGAAACTTGGCAGCTTCAGCCATTCAGTTGCCAAGTGTATTTTACACATAGCTCTGGGTATTAGCTTCACTGCGGAGGAGGATAAAGGAAAGAAGGTGTGAAGGGATCAAATTCATTTATAGTTCATTGTCTCCTTCTACCATGGGCAATGTTAAATAGCTTATACTCAGTCTGTGTCAAAGTGGTGTTTGCTGTGGCATTAGTAACAAAAAAAGACAGATTTGTTTCTAGAGGAACACTATCTGTTCTCTTGCATCTGGGGATTTGTAGTGAGATCTGTTAAAAGAGCTGTGAAGATTTGAAAGTGAAGGGTAATAAACTATAAAAAAACCCCCAAAATAGCACCTCACCCCACCAGTGTTAATGCAACATATTAACAAAAACTTAAGCATTCAAAAACATACAGGATTCTTATATTGCGATTTTTCCTTTAACACTGAAAATGTTTATTAACCCTTTGTGTTACTGTTTTTCACATATGCTGTGAACACACAAAAGCGTGCACTTAAGAAACAAAATGAAATATGGATCCTGAGGTTATACCTATATAAGACTGCAGCTTAACATTTTAAGATAAAATGTTACTATTTTTGGAGACACTTCACTTCCTCAGAAGCAGAACTTATTTAGTAAGCTATGAAGGCAGCAGATTTATAAGGCTATCCAATTCCAACTCCACTATCAAGTTTTTAAGTATGCTGTTTGTACAGTTAGAAAGGCTTCAGACTGTACTGGGGATACTGGCAGTGGCTTCAGCAGCGGGTGGGCATAGTTTGAGGTTTGCCTGATTACTTTAGACATGTCCTAAAACCCTCTTGGGTTTCATTTACCTGTTCATTGCCCTTAGAAGTCCGTTTGGTTTACTGCTGCCAGGTTCTCTAACGGGTCTGGTGGAGTCCTTCATACCGGGCTTCCGGAAAACAACCAGAATTTTCATTACAAATTTCATAAAAGTGTAAGCAGCGTCTTCGTTTGCCAGTGAGGTACCGCGGCTCTCTGTAGAACTGTCTGCCCACTTTTCTGAGCGAAAATGCGCAATCATCTTCAAAAGCCGTGTGGCCCTTAAGCTTGGAAATAAATAGCCAGTTGCACCTATGGGCTCTGCCACCCACTGCTTGGTAGGTACTAAAACTTCTAAGTACCTGCAGGTCTCCCATGTTACAGGTTTGCCTGCTGAAAATACCTGGAGCCAAACCCTTGTAAGTCATTCCAAATTCTCTCTTCAGTGAATTTGGCTTGCTCTCCTTCTTAAGATCTGAATGTCAGCTATTGCAGAGAACCAAACATGTACGTTTTCAAATTACTGGATGGATAATTTCTTCAAATGACTGTTAAGGAACAGAGTGTACTTAACATCTGACCTTCAGGCTGCGTTGGATGTGTAGGGCCTCCGTTACATAGCTGTTGACGGACGTAACTTCTGGTACAACTGGGGTTTCGGTTCAAAGACTAGCAAGTTCAGTTCTCATTTCCAAGAATCTTCAGTAATATCACTTGAATTCAAGATTTCCATTAGCTTCAAGCTATAAACGTTGTTCTCCTAAGGTGCTCATGGAAAAGGCAATGAAGGCAAGCCAAGCCTGGTCCTCTGTGCTTGAGAGAAGACTGAAGGGGTGTATTCCTGTCATCTGTGCAGATGAGTACCTGAAATGAGTTAGAATGAAACTATATAGCATTCAATTGAAAATGATTTCTGCGAAATTGCTCCTGTCGTAAACACTAAAATTCTGTGGCGTTGCTCTGGTGGGATATGTCTTTGATATCAGAAGAATTAAGGCTTAATGCTGCAATTCGTTTGTGCTGAGCCTGAGCTAATTGGCATCTCTGAGAGACACCGTGTACTTGCCTGAGCTGGGTACAGTGCTGACAGAAGCACACAGGGTGGCATCTTAGAAATTCAGGGAAACTCTCTGGAGGCCGCGTAGGCATTCCCTTAGCACTGACCTTTCAGGAGGGAAGAAGGAGCACAAGGAGGGCTGTAAGACACCTTTGTGCTCCTTGTTTCTAAAGTTTAGCAGAAGTGTTTAGTGGAAATTAATGTTATATTCTGGAAGACCTTAAATGACTCACCTAAGAAATTTCTTTGGTTGATGGCATTACAGAAGGATGGTAGGACTTTGACTGTGGCTTCATCTGACTGTGGCTCAATTGTATGCAAATATAGAAGGGGTTTTTTTAAACATTTGTTTCTTTTTAGCTGGCATTCGTATACTTACAGTTACATTAGTTTCCTTTTGTATACTTGGTCACTGATTCTTGTGATGCTGCAACATTAGAGCAGAGTTGTTTTCTAGTTTTTGAGGAGGATTTGTGTTCCATATCTACGTGGTGATTGGAATTATTTGCATAGTTTTCTTTCAGTGTGAAGCTCCCCAGAAATCCTAGTTAATCTCCAACAAAAACATTGTCTTTACTCATACTTTGAGGGGCTTTACTGTCATGACTTTAAAATGTGCTTACACTGTGACCAGCTGGTTGATGCTTGTTTTCAAAGATTCTGCATTTATTTTGCATTCACTCCTATCTTAACTTCAAGCACTTTGAAAGACTGCAAAACAGGTCATAAATACATAGGCTGACCCTGAGAATTTTATGGTCTGGAAGTCCATCATATACTTGCTGGTCATAGTAACAGTGGTATTATTCATGTAGAGTTTCTAGATTTTTACACGTGAAAGCAACGTTCCAAAGCAGAATATTTCTTTCTTATGGTCAGGATACAGTAAGACCAATTAATAGGTACATGAAGTAACTGTACCTCTAGAAAGACCTCAGTGGCTGAAGTGAAGCTTCGAGTGCATAGATGCTGACCATTTGATAATCCTCTTCCCACCTGCACTTTACTGCTTAAATAATAATAATTAAAATGCCCAAGCACGTGTATAATAGTCTCTGAGGAACAACTTAGGGAGTTCTCATCCAACGGAGTGGTGTATGAGCTGACACTGGCTAGGAGGTTCTACTTGAATATAAGAAATCCAAGGTGAGAAACAATAAGAAGTTAATAAAAGACAAGTACCTGATGGTGTTTGACAGGCTGCATCGTTTTCCTTCAGTCTCTTAATGCCTGCAAAGGGGAAGAAAATAAAGACAAAGTCAGAAATGGGCTGTAGTGAGTGAAGGACAGCAGACCGAGTGGGTGGTGTCTGGGATATTGATGCACATCTTGAACTTGTTTATTTATAGCTTGTATGTCTCATGTATTTGGAAATAGAAGAGCTATTTGGTCACAGTCTTGCAGTAGTGCATGCTTGGTAAGGTGGAATAACTTAGTATTTTGATTTTTTTTTTAATATTTTTTTATTTTAGTCTTTGTTACTAGTAGTGGTCCATAACATTAATAAAATTTGTTTCTTTTTAGGTGAGTGTGTTTCTCTTAAGACTGACAGATGCATGCTATTTCTAAATCATATAAAGACAGAGCTCTCAGTCTTCTGGTCTAAACTTGAGATGTGTTTTTGTGTTGGCAAAGGGATAATTTTTGGACTGTGTTCAAGGTCTCAAGATTTTACCATATCTGGATGTACACTTGCCTTGTGTATGTTCCCCTTTGGCTTTCATTTTTCAACAGCTTACTGGCAGCAATGCTGAAGGAAACAGCCAATTTTGAGTGACAGAGATGGAGTATTCTCAGCAAGGGCTCCCTGAACGAGCAAGTGCAACTATTCTCGTCAAAAGTTTAATTCCCAGAATTTGTCTCCTTTATTTGCAGAACAAGAAGGATGGTTTAATGGCTGTGCAGCTGATTAAAACTAATCGGGGCTACACAAATTCAGAGATGTAGACAGCTATCAGTTGCCAACTGAGTTAAAACAGATTGTTAGCCAGCTCTCTGTTGATTTGATTAATGACCTGAATCAGTTGTTTTTGAGCATATCGCTGCCAAAGCGTGCTAAACAATGAAAACAGGAAACTTGTGTGTCTTGAATTTCTTTGCTACCGTGGTGTCACCAGACATTACGAAACGGAGGCTTTGCTGTGCGTGGGCTGAACATCGTGGAGAAGAAAAGGATATTTAAGGACTAATTATACCTCTGCCACACCCAGGCCATGGACCGCTCTGAGATGTGGGAACTGGCAATGATCTGTGAGGAACCACCTGCTTCCTTGAGATTGCAGGGATATATCTCAGCGTTTGCTCTCTGCCCCAACATATGTTTCCTGCTCTTGGGTTTGGGACTGTGAAGAGAGCGTGGTTTTAGGGAAAGGAATTTCAGAGTTGCCCTTGGAACATCTCGGAGCTGTGTATCAAATGTGCAAGGCAGCAGAGCTTCCTTCTCCTTCTGTTGTGCCAACAGGGAGGTAGAAGGGGAGTAGGACACAAAAGAGAATGTGTCCTAGTTATGGCAGATACTGGGAGCAGGTGGCAAAGAGGAGGAGGAAATCAAGTTTGTTCATTGGGAAAACTCCCTATCATTTTGGTTGTGGCTGTATTAGGAAGTTTGCACCAGCTCTTGTGCAGGCAAACCTCTTTTGAAGCATTCCAGTCTTCCCAGGAAAGCTAAGGCTGTTTGTCTCTTTCTGTAGTTGCTTCACAACAGAGTGTGTTCAGTGTTTGCTGAAAATTTTTACCCTCTGTTGTAAGTGGCTTAAGACTGGCTGCATTTTTCATAGACAACTTTTGCAAGGCTGGTAGGGCAGAAATGAGTAAGTGTGAGATGACCATTCTGATCCCTGTGGCTGAATGCTGTACTACTGACTGGTAATGTTTATTTCCAGTGTAAGTTGAAGTTGATGTGAGTCGAAGGCAGAGGATATAGTAGGTGTGAGCAGGTCCTTCTTTATCTCCTGCGATACTTGTTTCATTTTCCGCTGCGTGTTAAATATTATCACTAGCTTCTACAAAATACTTTGTATTAAGCACACTAATAAATGCAACAGTGACTATTAAGTATTTCTGAGGTTATTACAAGTCTAAACCTGAGAAAATTTAAAATGCTTTTTATGTCTAATAAGCATACTAAATTAATAAATGATTCTTATGTAAACATCTGAAGGTAAGACAAATATGAGTCTGCCTGCTGATAAGCCAGGACCAATTAATTAATGAAAGAAGTGGTCAGCTTGTTCGTAGAAGTACATTGAGCACTTTCTTTTCCCAGAGGAGCTTTTTTGTGAAACCAGTTTCCTGGCAGACCTGACCAGCATCTTGTCTTTCTGTGCACAGTACAGTAGCAAGCAAGGTAGTGGGGTTATTCTTCCCAGTTCTAGGCTACAACACACCCAGGTGAGAACAATTTCATTTCCAGACCTTTAAGCAAAAGATTCCTCCATTTTAGATTTCAATTAAATATTTCCTTCTATTAAGCTCTAATAGTCTTATTGGTAATCTTTTTTCCCCCCCCTTTGAATAAACTGGCAGTTTGGATCATTAGTTTACTCAGATACACGTGGCTTAAATCAATGAACCTTTCCTGGTGTTCTTGTAGGAACCAAGAGCAGCCAGGCAATAAAGCAAATTGTTGTACAGGATCAGGTGGAGAAGACTTCCCCTGCAATCATTCCAAACACATGTACTCACAATTCTCCTGGTAGATGTTTTACAGCTGTGTAAATACTCAATTATGATGTGCCACTGCTTATCTAGCTTGCTTGCTTCTTTTCTAAAACTATAATACTGATCTTAATTCTGCGTATAGTGTTTCCTCTACCAGCTAAACAACTCTTTCCCTTGAGTTCATGTTTTTAATTGCAGCTTTAGATCAACTCTCACCTTTTTAAGGTAACATTTCTTTCCTTTTGATCTTCGTACCAACTTCAAACATGCTGTAATTAAGCATGCATCCACCACATTCTAAACATTCAGTCTGAAAAACGGCTCTAAAGCTGAAATTGCCCCCTGTTCTTAATTCAGTGAGCCAGGAAGGTCTAAAGAAAAGAAGCTAGGAAATCACTGATTTTGTTTTTACTGTTATTTTGAGTGTTATAATATTTTTAAGCCCACTAGTTTTAGTTTACTCGTAAGTGCGGCTAACTTCTGTCAGACTCCAGAGGGCAGTTGTCAAAGCACTTAAAATAGCTCACAGATCCATCCCATCGCTTAGCTTTGAATGTGGCTATTGTGGGAATATTTAAAGAAAATGTAGACTTCTGTGATGTACCTAATTATGTGCTGTTGTGCCCCATTTCTTCATGACGCACAAGCATGTAACTACAAGGTCTTATTCATCACATTAATGGTGGCTCTGGTTGTGTTCTGCTGAGAGCTGGATGCCCTGATAGATGCTGTGTCTGACTTGTTCAAGAGTGCAAGGGCGAACTGCGAGTACTTTCTTATTGCTAGCTTATTTCCAATAAGAAACCCGAATGCCTCTAAAACGCATGACATGTTCTGGTGCAGTTGGAGACCGGCAGATGCTTGTGTTGTAATAAGGTACTATAAAAATGCATATATATGCCCTGCATGTTTAAAATCTGTTCTGTGAAGAGATGTTTCTTTTATAGCTCTACCGAGAGACCTCTCCACCTTTAGCATAATGGTGTCTGCAGACTTTCTGTGCAAACGTGACAGAAGGGAAAGTATTTGACTGAGAAATGGTCTGGGAAAAAACACAAGTGCTACTTTTGGAGTGTTAGAGATTACCTTAGCACTCATTCTGGATTCATCTTCTCGTTCTTTCTTTGTCAACAGGAGTTATAAAATACAGTATCCACTGGTCCAGCACTCTTGAGATAGTACATGTCAAATCATCCTTTCAGCCTTACTTAACTGCCTTGTCTTTTCCTCTGAGCTGTTTGGTAATGATTTAACCATTGTTATTTGACTTTCCTGAATTAGTTTGTGTGGAAGGCTATATAAGATGCTAGAGGTCTTATTATAGCTGGAAATGTGCTTTGTGTTAGTAGATATGAAACATGCTCTCTGCTAATAAGAAGCATGCCTTAAAGCAAAACCAGAAGGTACTTCAAACGCCTTTTTCCACCCCCTGAAATACCGCACTGGATGTCACTCATCAAATTCTAAAAAGGGGTGAGTGTTTTTGTAGTCCTTCAGTATAACTCACTGAAATACCACAGCAAAAATATTCTGTTCCCTCTGAACCTGGACGACTTTACCGGGGAGCTCACTTTAGTGATTTCTTCACACTAGCAAGTGGAATTGTGTAATTTGATAAAGTAAAATTTCATTTAATCAGTTAATAGTTTTAAAACTATAGTCTTCCTAAAGGGTTTGTGAATGAATGGACACATGGGAAAACTAATATAAGTTAATTTTTAAAGCAGGTTGTTGCACTGCATCAAAACTCTGTGTGGATGCTTTTCTTCACCATTAAAGTGGCCTAATTTGATTTAGTTTACTTCACTTCCAAACTTAAGTAACAAAATCGTATTAAAGTCACTTTAATTCTGAAGGAAAGCATCCACATAGACTTTAACTAATCTTCTTTAGGTCATATGTTAAGCTAATGCCAGTTGACTTCCCTGAGCATCCCTGCAAAGTCGTGCCCCGAGAGCTGCAGACCTTGTCTGAGAGCTTCCATCGGCTTCAGTGACAATTTTATTGCAGATAAAGGTGGCAGTCAGGCCCGACCATATAATGTTACAGTGTGACTAAAATGCAAATATGTCATTCATTTCTACCCAGTAGATATGCTTGCTGTATCCTAATTTCATTTAAAATGGAGTTAATGAAGCTCTAAGGAAATGTTTTTTCAAGTAGTGTGTTATAATAGTTTGTTTTGTCATTATGCATATTGACTATTGCAGCCTTTTAAAATAAAAATACACCCAAAGTATTTAAAGTATGCTTTACATTTCTGTTACAGGTGAGACAGAGTACCTGTTGGCATGTATTATTGGTTTGAATGTAAACATTAGGGATTGGTTGCGGTAAAGTAGCTGTAACCCATTTCTATAATTGATTTGTAAGTTTTTAAAAAACAAACAAACCCAAACAAAAAATCAGGCTTTTTATTTAGGTGCTTATTCTTTCTCTGACTGGCAGGATCTGAAAAAGACAAATGCAGATGTGTGTTTCCAGGTCACTGGAACCACCTTGTTGCTCTAACATAGCACCACCCCAATAGCACTCAGTCACAGCGGGTATTATATGGGGAGGTTAGGACCCAGCTTTCAGAGTATTTTGTATGTTTTGCTGGGAGGGAGGGGAGCATGCAAAAGATCATAAACGTGTCGCAAGGTATGAGAGGCTCCGTGTAGGGTCCAGGGGATGGTTGTGTCCATCGCATAGGTCATTTGGTTATGACTGGTCTGCTGTGGAGAGGGTAAGCCGTGATCAGTGCAGGCACCAGTTATTCTGTATCGTTTGGCCTGGGGCCAGGGGTCACTCCTGAAAACGGGTGCTTTTTGGAGTACCGATGCAGCATCTGTGAAGGATGTACGGGAAGGGTCCTTTTACCATTTGACTGCACAGTATATTCAGTAAAACATCAGCTGAGATCTTGACATCCAGAAAACAAGAAAAAGTTGAAAGCATAAAATGCACTGCTTAGTAAGTGCATTCATAAATGTCTTCCATTGGTAGGTAATGATGTGATCCAATGTGAGAAGATTTTGTAACTGTTGGTAGTGGTGTCCCAGGACTGTTTAGCAGAGGACAGGCACAGGTTTGTTTGGGAAGTTGTATGCAAGTGTTACATTTTCTTTCTATTCAGGTTTTTCCTAAAGGCTGAAGCTAGTGCTTAACAAAGACTTGCATTGACCTCAGTGGTATTTTTGAAGCAGACCTCAAACCTCAAGAAAAATCCTTATGTTTTGATATAGTCCTTTCAGGGCACTTCAGAAAGAAATAGCTTGAAAATATCTTGGCAGATAAAAATGTTAGAAGTACATGAATGAAGCCTCCAAGGCATCCTGCTCTAGCCGAGCTGCTGTTCTGTTTGGCAAGCAGAAATCCGAGGAGATACACACCATACTATGTGCACCCTGATCCCAACCGTTTCTGACGGCAGCTTTAGTCGGTCTGTTTTTTTGGTTTTGCATCATCATGTTTTACAGTGCCCCACTTTAAGGCAAAGCAGTGTTGCGAATGATCATCCGAGGAAGGGGAGAGTGCTGAATTCCCGGATTCAAAATGTTTAAGAGGAATGTTGGCTTTGACATCAGCACCCTGTGACTGGGACTGCATGTGGAAGCCAGTGTTTGCAAGGCATCAATAGAATTGGGACACAAGCTACTTCTGTTTCAAGACCTCAGTGTACTTCTGTTAGCTTCCTAAGTGATGGAGGAAACACTGGCATAAGAATCGGTAAGCTTGGGCCCCAGTTTACCATCCAGATAGTCTGAAAAATGCCATGGGAGGGAGGGCTTATGCCTTACTTTATTGGTTAATTTGTGAGATGGGGAGTTGTTCGCAATAGTGAGATACTGTACTGGAGATTCATCTGCGGCTACTGTGTGCCACAGCATTTCCCCCCTTTAGGAGCGATCATAGCTGTTGATCTCTGACCTGAGAAGAGAATTTACAGCCTATTAGTATGTGCTAATGGCATCCATCGGCAATCAGAGCCCCATCCATAGGTGACATGGTGGCCTTGAAATCCTGAAATGGGTCAAAAGTTGCGTCACATAAAACTGCCTTTGAAAGTGCAGAGCTGTCTGGGAGATTTACCAGGCAAGTGGGACAGGGTTAGCATCTTCTCCTGACTTAATCCACCCTTGCACCTGGTTATGGGTTGTAAAAGTCTTTGCTCTTTTAATAGGATGATTACCAAGTATTCTGGCATGTTCTGTTGGCCAGACCAGAGCAGATCCAGTGTAGGCCTGTCTGGCAGCTACTCTTGCTGATGGGCTTGTCATCTCTTTGAAGAGAATCATCTATTTCCTGTCATGATGGGGATCCTCCTCCCTGCATCACCCCATCTGTTCATCACACTCTCACCCACTAATAGAACCAAGTGCTGGATTTTTCTGTTTGCTTGTTAAAAAATTGTTCTGGAGTTGTTGGTGGAGAATTCACGTTTTATTGCATTTCTTGAAGTTGGTCAGTTGTTTCATGATGTGGATGATCTGACAACAGGGATTCTTCCAGGCCTGGTCCAAGCCTCCCATTTCTCCACATTCTGTTTTCTGTGTGTTTATGCCTGTTGTGTTTGAAATACATATTGTTTTGTTTCCCTGGGTTGTTAACAGTGCCGTTGGCAAGACTAGGTGCCAGTGTCAAACACACTGCCATTAGCATAAACGTGCATGATACTGGTATTTTGACTTCTAGGAAGGTTGCATTTCCCAAGAAAATAGTAAAGGGGGGAAGAATGTTTTGCAAGTGATTCATCATTTGCTGAGATGATTATATATCTTCTCTTCTTCAGACTGTTTATCCACTGTGAATGAATGTCATGCGTTCCTCTTGATAAAAGAGGAACCTTCCTAAAATAAAAGGTACAAAGCTAAAATTGTACACCTTTAAAATTGCGCTCTGACAGTATAGAGAGGTTGGGTCTTGTGGATCAATACCCGAGCAAGCTGCACGGACAGTCTTGTTTTCATTTCAGCTGGAGAGCTGTGGCTTCACCTTGGCTTATTCACTTTATCTGTGGCCTTTTTCCCAAGAGTGGAGTACAAGTAACACATTTTCCTTCTGTAATTCTTGATGTAGTTTGTAAGCTCTTCAGGGCAGGGACTGCTCCCTACTCCGGCCAAGCCAGCACTCACTACTTTTGTCTGCTGGGAGTAAGAGGTAGCATAAGGATCTTTAACTCTGGTTTTATCACCTTATACTGATGAAAGCCCAGACAAAAACATTGCTATTCTAGCATAAAAACATCTTGTTTAGTTTTCCTTGGTATAGCTCACTTTGTTTTGCTGAGTTTGACAAAGCTAAGCCATAAATAGTTACGATAAGTTTGTCTATAATAAGCATGTTTCCTGATGAGGTGTTGTGGCAAAGTTTATTAAAAATAGACTTCATCCTAGTGTGTACACAAAGCTGAACACAATTAAGCTGTGTCATGGGCAAAGCCTTATTATAATAACAGATAAAATCCTGAAGCCGGTCTTGCCTTTAAAATTGCACAGCCATGCTGAGCGACAAATAATCCAGTACTTCGTTCCAGCTGAGGTGTTTACCCAACCGTCTTCTCTTCTCCACGAGAAACTTTTTAAGGTAGATGTACTTTGCAGTCTGTCGCCAGAATTGATACAGGCAGGAGGTACCCCGTGGTGTGAAATGCAGAGTTAGTGGGTTCCCCCCGAGAGCGTCGTGCTGGCAGCGCACTCTCCCCTCTCTGTCACGCTGCAGTCCAGCTTGGTGACCTTTTGGTTTTGCGCAGACAGGAGTTTATTCACATCTAGACTGGTCCCAGCTGGTTAGATCTCTAAATAGTTGTGTTGTGCTTGACGGGAAATAGTGCCATTCAAAGAGGAAAAGTTGGTTTTGGTCAGTTCAGTAAGATACTCCGCTTGCGGAGACACCAGCCAGATTGTGTACGGGGGGCAGCTGCTGGGAGCTTCTGGGAAGGAGACCTTGGGTCAGGCCAGCCTGTGCTGCTTCACTGCGTCCCCTGGGCAGCGTTTCCTAGCTGTAGCCCAAAAGTTACTGTGCAGACCTGAAACAGAGACTGTTAATAGCAACCTTGCTCCTCCACACCTTGGAGGTGACTCCGAGACAGAGCAATCCCTGCGAGTAGGAAGGATGCAGATAGCATGTGTTGTACTGGTAGCAAGTACGAATTTTCGCACGTTTTATTTAGCAATACTTATGTGGGAGGGGAAGGTGCCATAGTCTGCTCTCCCATACTGCAGAGTGAAGGTGGAGCAATTCCGTGGGCTTCCTCAGAGTTCCTCCTTGTTTGTGTGGGTGATACAGACAGAAAAGCTGATTTTGAGGTATTTTAAATGCTTTGGTTTCACTTTGTTTCTTTGTGTCCAAGTCAGAGATAGAAGCAGCATTGGTCAAGAGGGTGGGCAGCTGTTAGCTCTGCTGGAAGAACATAAGTAATTTTTCATCAGGTTTCAGTGCTTTTTGGCTTATAACTTCTTTTCAGCACTGGACCTGCTTACAGCGTATTGAATTCTCCAGCAGAAGTTTGTAATGGTATGCTGAGGTAGGGATGCTGGTATTTTTATTAAGAAACATTATTATTCCTCGCCGTACAAAAGCCTTTGGTTTTAGTTCTGAATTTTCTGCTGTGCTTATCTACTGCATTTAGCTCACCAGAGCGATCCCGTGCTCTCATTTCTAAAATTGGGCTTGACTGACACACCTTGGAGTTCCTCTGTGTACAGCAGTTAGTTCAACAAATATGCAAGACCATCCTTTCACTGAGATTATTTTCTTTGCAAGTAAAGACCTGATGAGATCTAATAATTTTTTTTTTTTTTAATCAAGCCACAAAACACAATCTGTTTATTCATTAAAAAATGAACAGAAGAGATTGAAGATGAAGCCATGGCTATATGACAAAACATCCCTTAGAATGAAGGTAGTGCCTGGAGCATCTGCCAATTTATTGGGAAGAGCCGGAAAACTCAATGTCCCCGGGCTGTTTGTCAGTCTCCTGAAACCCCTGGCTTTCAGAGGGGCTGGGCTAACCCACTTTGAAGGAAACCAATCCCTGACCTGGTGACTTGAAAGAGGTGCTGTGAGCTGCCTCTCAGATGTCTACCCCCCCATTGCGGCATTTTCTCATCTAACTGAAATCTAGCTACAGCGATGCTGTCTGTTTTAACCCAGTTTGTTCTAACAGAAAGAGGCATAAACTATCTTTCATTTAAAGTACTTAGAATTTATAGTTTCGAGGGGCTAAATGATTTCCATGGCTTAGGCACGGGTTATTTGTTACGGTAACTGCGCTGATTGGAAATACAGCCTAAGAACAAGCGTGCCAAGCGTACAGCCACTGTGTAGTACAGGCGCTGCATTTTTGTGCCCATGGTGTTGATTTCTTCTTGAGTGGCAATCTCAAAATAAGGATTATAATATTTCACAATCTTTGAAAAAAATATTTATTTGGACTGAAACTTTGAAGGTTAATAGTACCTCTGTGAGCGCAATACATTTCTGCAATAGCTTTACTTTATTGACGGTTTGATTAATGCTGGATTTATAGAAGTAAAAGGATTTTTTCCAGTGACTTAACTGTAATAACTAAGAATAATAAATGTCCTAATTTAATATTTACGTAGGTGCCCTAGCAATAGGCATCCTACGTCCTAATTATATAAGAAAGAAAAGTGTCGGTGCTGGCATGAGATCATATATACTTGTAGGATAAGAAGCACGGATAGATTATCTGTACCTTATTTTACCTCCATGCATTCACACATCATGAAATGAGCAAAACCTATTTTATGATGCATTAATTTACAGCTGGTTGAGATTCATACACAGTTTCGTATTTTGTTAAATTAGACTCTGTTGCCATCGCACTCAGCGTTTTGCAGATAGCTTCTGGACTGCGCTGCCGTTCTTCACCCCCCCCGCCCCCCCAAAAGGTATTACTAGGGTCATTAGAGAAAATATTTATTTGTAAAGAACTTGTACCTTAACACATCTTAATTTTCCAATTCTGTTATCTTTGGAGTTTTGTTTGGTATTTGATATATTTCTTCTAATTTTCTTAATTTTACTATCTGTACTTTTGAAATCTAGAAAATAACCCCATCCTGTATTTACAGATAAACCAAAAAATAATTAGCTGGTTTCTGTTGTTTAGTTTTGTATAGTAATTTTTCAGATATAATGGGCCTATTCATTCATGGGAAAACTTTACTCATGTGAGGGGAATGTTACTGACTTCAGTGTATTTAAATCCAGTAAATTGGAGGGAGTGAGCATCTTTAGGATCAGAGTGCTAGCTGTAACTAGACAGGAACTTTTAAGTTGTTCTAAACCAGAAATCTCTTAACTTCATTCATTATGGCCATTTCTTTTAGGAAGAAATTTTTAAAGGCACATGTGGCCTTTTGTGCCTTTGAAATATCTGCTGAAGCTTTTATGAAACATAAAACAGAGGGAATGCAATTAATTAGTGCAGTTCCCTATCATTCGGTAGCAAAGAGGAACTGTTAAATGCTTTTAGAGAACTATGTTATAATAGAAAATTATTGTTATTCTTTAATATCAAGCTGACAAATCAGTAATTCTGAAGGATGGGAAACAATCACACTTTAAAAAGGCTTTGTTTATGGCACAAGTTTGCCTATCAAAGCAGAGAGGATAAAGCAACTAAATGATGTGGAATCTCATGTACTTTTAAAGTCACAATTTTTTTTTTTGGTTGGGAATTGATGCTGCTTTGTGACTTAGATAAATCCTTTAAATCTCAGGTGCTTTAAAAAAATTGTCTTCCTTTTAAGCAGTGCTCTCTGCTTTGCAAATTAAAGTCTACCCAATGGTATAGAGCAGCTAAAGGTTTTGCTGCTTTTAATGAAAATAAACAGAAATTTTAATCAGGGCAGGATCTTTGTCTGAATAAGGGCTGATGGTTTGGTTTGATTTGACTTGTCCTGATTCACGAAAGCTGTCTGATTTCAGAGAAACAGAAGTTATATTATGCACTTAACCTCTTCCTGGGTAGGGATGGACTTTACTGTGTTCATATATGCGTCCCTGGGTATAGCTGAGAATGAGTGAAAGCCAATTTGATTAAACAGGTCTGGGTAGTAAGACGACTGCACGTCATACCTAATAGCTCAAATGCATCTAACCAGTTTTCCTCATGGCTAAATTACAATTTAAGAAGAACAAGCTAATTTCACACGGCGTTCTTTAGTGGGAACAGTAGTGTGACAGTTGCTTTGTAAACCGTTTCAATCTGTTTATTTTGAAGGAGCTTTCAGGGTGATAGGAGATGATCAAATGATGGTTTGTAGCTCCTAAGTCTGATGCAGCCCAAGTCCTTGTCAGTGCGGAGAAGTGCCTGAACGTGCAATAAAGGTACTTTTCTTCCGTGAATACTTTTAGCGTACCTTGACTGCAAGATTAACACTTTGGGCTGAGGGGAACCTGAATGATGATAAAAGTAAACTGGATAATGTGGATGCAATAGGGAAGAATTCGGGCTCTATTAAAGTTGGTACAAAAATTCCCATGAGCTTTGATGGGGTGGGCTTTTTGGTCACAGTATTTCACGTGTACCTTGATATAGCAAAACTTTGGGCTGGGACTCGAGTGTTTGTATTTTAAATAATTTGTGACGAAGTAGGGCTTTTCAACTTAAAAGCACAGTGACATATATCATCAATATCCATTTTGCATCTGAAGGGCAATATTTTTTCATAGTGAATGGAAGTCTTGCACAGCTGTTCTTAGGTGAGGGTCCCAGTTTATCCTCCCATGCTGCTCTAGCATGTACATACACGCTCCCTAACGCACCCAGCCCACCGTGCAGGCTGCCAAGATGAAATCAGTGCTGTAGATCAGCTGAGGAATATTGTTGTTTAAATATACTTTAGAAGGTTTCCAATTTAGCTTTACATTGTTATAGTAATAGGCTCTACACAGAGAATACTTCTCTCAGGATCTTAAAATGCTTCAAAATAAACTTTATGCTACACTAATGTGTTACGTTATACTGGCACGTGCTGACTTTCATAAGGAAAAACTCCTGCTATGAAACGGCAATTTCATACACGCTTCACTTACTTGCATGATTATTCATATGGTACATTAGAGATCCGATCCCCTGTGTTACTGTACTGAGGGCTGGTGGCTCTTATTGTCAAGTCTTTTGTAATTTCTGCTACGCCTTTTTTAAAAAAATAAAATAATAAAAAATAAGAGAGGGAGAGAGAGAAACAGTCTGCATCTGGCTTAGGTGAACACAGCCTTGCTAGGCAGTGCAGCTCCACGGAGTCAATGAGGCTGTGGTTCAGATACAGCCCAGCCAAGCTCTGTGTCACAGCAGCTGGAAGAGAAATAATGTTTGAAATCTTTTGTTCCAGATAATTTGCTTAAAACGATTTTGCCTTTTGAACCAGCGATAATCCTAGCCTGGACACAGCATGAAATGTACGGGCATACATGTGTATATATATGCACATATGCCTCTGTGTGTGCGTGTATATATACACATGCTTGTGTACAGAGACACACAAATTCACACATGGTGTAATGGAGTTAATACTGCTGTGTTAGCAGCATATCCCGTGACTCCAGCAGTAAGTGTGTATTTTAGATGCAATCTCTCCTGACTGATTCTTGTGAAACACAGTGGTTTTGAATGCAATCTGTGCATTTTAAGAGCCTTACTGTGAGGTTACTCTTCTCTTGCTTATGTAGAGCTGGTAGAGCATATTTTCTCCAAATGTTTGAAATGGTAAATATTTTTAACAGAGATTGCTTAGTTCATCAGATGGACAGCTGTTATAAAACACTTCTGTTTTTGTAAGAAATATGTATGGTTGCACTGGAAAATATAGGACTATTCCTTTTTTGGGCCACCAAAGTGAAAATGTTTCCTTTTTCAGCAAGAAAATATTTTTTTTTTGTTTTAATGAAAGTCTGACAACGTATTGTTTTTCATCAGAATTTCTTGTGAGAAAAATTCTCGCTTGCTTATCAACTCTTCCCCTGACCCAGGGAAAAAGCTTCTCGTGTTGCAGCTTCTGCTCTGTTAGGTGCAGCCTGATCAGAAATGTAAGCACTTTGTGGCCTGCTGAACAGATGGCGATGCCCTCCTTTGGCAAACAGGTGTGCACTTTGGCAATGCGATAGTTGGAAAAGGACAGGCTTTTGGTTACGCAGTCCGTTCCTCAGGTCCATCCTGTCTGTACCCACTGGCTCGGTTAACTTACTAAAAGCCGTTTCCTCTTCTGCATCCTTCAGTCATCACTACTCCTACAGCAGTGAGGATGTGCATCGTTTTTCCTGTAAGATGAGTGGACAAGGGCAGTGCTTTATTCCTTGCCTTCAGTTGACTTTGTGTATTTTAACTCTAATAACGTGTCTTTGCTTGGTTTTCACAAGGCGGTGGCTGTATGCTACCTACCCATGGCAGAAAGGTACCTTCCGTGGCGGAGGAGACATACCACGTAGGTGTAAAGCTGCCAGCACTGCAGGCAGTAAGTGACTTGGGAAGCGACATGCTGATTCTGTGGGTGGCGGAGTTACGTCTGCAGCGCCATTTGGCTAGGTAAGGAATGGGTACAGTTAAGAGCTACAGGAAAAGTTGCGTGTTGGTTTAGGATGTGTTTGGGATTTTTTAATTCTTGTTTTAATCTTTAGCGCTTTCTGATCTGAAATGTCTTTTTCCTTTTATTTCCCTTTAAAAAGAACAAGGGGGAGAGAAAGTAATTCACCACCAAATAATGTTTTCCATACAGAAAAATCTGGTTTGTTCTTGCTCTGACTTCCTGTTTACTTATTTAAGAAAATAAATATGGGTTATGACTATGGCAAGTGTGAAACATAGATTATGTTTTTCAAATGGGTACTGGCGGGTTATTGTTGGGTGGTGGTGTTGATAATAAATATTTAAAATGTAGAAATAATTTATTTTTAAAAAAAGCACTAAAAGTTTTATGCTCTAGTTTTTATTTGACTTGGAAAGGTCTTTTGTAGGGGAGGCAATCTTAACCCAGGGTATGCTGGTTTGGGCTGCAGAGAGACGAGGAGAGCTGTGAGGGCAAGGCTGGTGCTGATTTTCCTGAAGAAGCTTATTAGGGTTTTGTGAATTCCTGTTGCTGACAACGTAGTTACCTGCTCTTGGTATCAGACTTGCGTTTCACATTGATGTGTTCTGGGTATAAGTGCTATTAAAAGCACTCAGAGCTCACTGTAGTCATTCTTTCATGTGCTGCCTATAAAACTAGGTATTAACAATATAGTAGGGCATCTTTGAACAGTGTAGGGCGAGGGCTTTTTCTCAGCCCCCTCC
>VYXH01005895.1:597284-607314 GCA_013397275.1 Burhinus bistriatus | reverse complement strand
GCCCCCTCCGAGTCTTTTCTGTTGCCGGGAGGGAGGGAGGGAGGAAGCGAGCCTAAGGAATAGGCCCAGGTCTGTGGGGCTGGAAGGTGATTTTCTGCTTTTGTTTGCTAGCAAGAAGAGTATCGCCCTTCTTTATTTTACCCAGTATCAATTACCATAAACTTACTTTATTGTGCTGGTCATTTGCGGTTGTTTTTCAAGAATGGTCTTGTGAGCGCACCTGAAGAGCTGATGCAGGGAGGCTCTGGCTGGTGCTCGGTGTGTTGGCCAAATCCGGCTCCTTTGTGAAAGGACTGAGTGTACCTGGCAGACCAGGTGAATTGAATTTCTCTTATTTTCAGGCAAAGTCAGGTTTTTCTGCATGTTGAACTATTTATTGAACCTGTTTTAGGAAACTAGCTAATGGTATGAAAACCACTCTGATCAAGATGCAGTTCGAGGTTTATTTGTTGTTCGTTTGGTGAAGCAGTCCTGAAGGGACAGGGAGAGGTGGAGAGGGAGGGAAACTGATGGCTGTGGTGATACTGGGGAATTCCTGAGGAATTAGTGAGGAATATGATGTGATGAGGCCTAATTATCGTCTGTTTTAGAACAAGGAATTTCATGGGTGATTGTAGAGTCGTTAGATCGTAGTTACTCAGATGCCGCACAGTTGATCAATAACAAACCACCTCACTGAATGCAGCATTTAGTTCCTTTATATTTTAAGTATCTTTTCAGAGTACTTCAATGTAAAGTATGTGGTTACTTTCTTATGTTCTCCATTCCTCCCATACATTTTACACTAATCCTGCTATTCAAAAGCAGACACTGGGACTGAGATCATCGTTAAATCCGCAGCAGTCATGGACTTCCTTTCAGCTGGTGCCTATCAATAAGTCCATTTATTAGTTGACTATTTGAAACTGCAGAATTTCAGGGATTGAAGTACTTCTGTCTATTGCTTTTCTTCTTTTTTGTTTTTTTTTTGCTTCAGTGTACAGTAGAGCTTGTAGGTGTTTATTGGCTTTTTATAGTTTTCTTTTTTCTTTTAAATGCACTTAACTTTTTTTAAAAGAAGTGCAAGGGAGTATATGCAGTGAAATTGCCAGAGTGTTTGGAGCTTTTATTAACATGCTCCATCCCACAGATGAGAACATGTCTTCAAGTTCTTGAGTTCAAGTTTTGTCTGGGCATGAGACCAAGGACTGCAAATTTATGTCCAAATCTTATATCTGATCCTATGTTAAACACATCCAGATGGTAGGTGATATTCTAATGTTAACAATCTGCTTCCCCTCCCTCTGCTGCCTTTCCAAGAAGTTGCTGACGAGTCTTTCTGACAGTCTTTTTAAAGTAAACGAGATCAAGTATATCGAAGGTTTCTTATAGCAACAACCCTTGAGAAAGATTAGACTTTGCAGCAGTGCCGCAGAATGTACCTTTGCTTATATTCTCTCCCTGCATGAAGCCTGCAGCTTGTGCTGGTCTGTGCCCTAAACTCTGGGCACCTGGACTGAAGGAGCAGGCATTTGCAAGCCCTGGAAGTCGCTACCTGCTGCGAGCATTTGTTTTTTCCTGGTTGTGATGTGAAGGCAGAACCGGACGCCCTTGCTCCTGCACCGTGCCTGCTCGCTGCACCCACGGCCCCGCTGTGCGTACCAGCGCGCTCGGGTCTTGACCTCAACGTTGCACGCTCAGCAGCGGCGTGGGTTGGAGACTGTTGTGTAGGTGTTTCAAGGCACTTCTGGCATCTCGGAGCAAGTCCCGCAGTCCACACGGATGTGGCTGTCAGACATACTATGGTAGAGAAAGCCAAATGGGACAACATCAAGATCTTGCTCGGCACTACCCTCCCTGCCTTGCAGATCTCAAATCAGCAGGACCCGCTGTGTGTGTTTTGGGGGGCCGTGGCAGAGCTGGCTGTTGAGGGGGTCATAGAGGGCACAGCTCAACCCAGGGCTCCTGATGCTAAGGCTTGCTCTGGTCCTTCCACTTTGTGCATTCCATGCAAATAGATACCATTCATACACTTTATTGCTAATAAGTTGTAAGATTTTTTTTTTTAAAAAAATACATTTCTGCATAAACTTGTACAGATTTTCATCCACTCTGAAGAACACTTTGTTGTGATCTTGGTTTGTCCTGGATATAAACTCTTGCGTCTAAATTATGCAGATTAGGTGATGTTATTCTAGTTCATTTGAAGGATGCGGAAATTAAACATTTTTCCTTTATGACTGGAATATAAAAAAGACAAAAGTCTGTCTTTGACAAAGATAATTTTGTTTGCTTTCATCTAATGATTGTCCTGATCTTACTGCATTTTTGTCTGTCTGAAGTTAATATGGCAGTATGTTAGCTTTTGTGATTCCCATAGTCTGATATTTGGGTATATGTTTGAAGAACTGCATTTAAATTACTTCGCATCATTGATACCTAGCAATTCACAAAGAGATGCTGCCCTTCATAGCATAGGTTTCTTCACTTGACTTTGTTTATTCTGCACGTAGAGTAAATTTGCCTCCCATCCCAGTTTTATCCTGCTATGCAGTTACAAAGCCTCATCTATCCTGAACCTCCATGTAAGTCTTCCATGTCTAGTCTAGGCTTCCTGCTGTGCAAGTCTTCAGGAATAGTTACCCAAGAGGAAAATGGTGCTTGGGTGGAAGTTAGGCTAGATGAGCCTTTGCCTTTGCTTGCTCTGTGACCAGCCTGATGCTAAAATGCATCAAACCCCATTATTATTCCACGTCAGGTTTCTAACAGAGCCGATATCCTCTGCCTTCACTGAAATCACCTGTAACTCTGAATGCTGCATATTTTAAAGTTGGCCAGTGCGTATATGTATACTCTGAGGTCGCATGGAAGCCCTTGTTTATGTCCTGCAAACCTTGTGTGCAGCGATGTGAAAGCAGACCCTTTCCTGAAGTGATTGGCTGGGTAGCCATTATATGTCTTTTGCCTTATTTCTTTTTGAAAGAAATATGTGGTAACTCATCTATGAAAGTAGTGGTGAACAAATCCTCCAAAGGAACATTTAAAGTGTGTTTCTTGATGTGTAAAACTTGTTTTGTTTTGTAGGTTTAGAATTCTGAAGGAGTTTTATTAGAAATGTTTAGAAGGGTTTAAAATTACTCATTTTAAAATGGCACTTGCATACCATGGGCTCTGACTTGAACTTTACGAGTGGTGATGCCTGAAAGTCTGCAAACGATGTTCACTGCTGTTGGACCATGCCCAGAAACGACTCTGACTAGGTCAAGGGTTTCCATCCAAACGGAGAACCAAATGTTTCTGACAGGACAGGAGCAGAGCGCAGAAGCCCTTTCGGATACGCGCTGACTTGGCAGGACTCGTTGACCGCTTTCAGGTATGCAGCACCTCCTGAGCAGTTGCAGTAACAGATGCATTCCCCAGTCGGAGCATAGAATGTGCTTTTATAATCCAAGTGTAGGTATTTTCACACGCAAAAAAAAATATTTTTAACTTGACAGTGTATTCTGCATATATAAATAAACATCACCCTGTAGGGTCATATTCTCAATATGCTGCACAGGACCATAAATGTATCGTATCAGCAATAATGAGACGCGCGTCAGGTGAGTTGCAGGTTTCGGCATTGCTAGCTGTCAGCTTCGCAGCCTGAGCACCCTCTGTACCCAGACTGACTCCTGGTGGAGTTTGAAAGGCTTGCTGCAAACCGTGATGTCAGGTAAACAAAGAGTTAAAATTCTACGTGTTTTCTGGAAATACGCTACATGCAACTCTTCCTGTCAAACCTGAGCTGTAACGCATTGACACCAGTGAGTCATCTCTCTGACAGGGGGACTCAAATCAAAGGAATACGGGTTTATTCACTTCTGTCCTGTTGGGGTGAAATAGCTTTGCCTGTCAACTAATAGTGACTTCTCAGTTTAGAACTAATTCGTATTGATTTAATTCCAACCTGGCCCTGCAGTTTCCTTGTAAAGCTCAAACCCATGCTAGAACTCTAGAAGGTTATGCTTTCATGATGGGCGTTACAGACAACAGATAATGCACACTAACTTTTATAATCATTGAGGAACTTGCAGCTTCCAGTGTGTAGAGCTATCTGCGATGGCTGTTCAGCTCCTGAGAAGGTTGCAGCTCTTCAAACTAATTCACATTACTGCAATCAGCTGTCTAATTGTCTTTCCTTTAAGCCATTCATTTAGCAGGTTTTGCATCACTGTGTTCCTCTCCCTGAGCAAAGATAAAGTCAGTAGAGTTAGTACAGTGGAACAAGTGAAACAAGTTGCGGGTACCCCACGTGGATAGATGATAACTTATTTGCCTGTATGGTGGCAGGAGAGGATGGGTCAGGGAAGGGATGGAAAAAAACCGCTTAAAAAGAAGATCTAAAATAGCATTTTTGTCTACTCCTTTTTTTCTGTGTACATCTGTGCTCTGTCTCCTGCTATGAAAGATTTACTGATTTGCCTGTGTGGAAACATCAAGCTAAAATTCCTGTAAGTCTTTATTAGCTGAAAGGAAGTCTGTTTTGTGGCTAAAAGGCTGGACTGGAAATTAGGAGATTTGGAGTTGTTTTGCAGGCTAGATACAGACTCATTTGGGTAAACAAGAAAGGTTGACTTAACCTTGCTTTGCTTCAGGTCTTGATCTCTAATGTGGGGATTAATAGTACTTCCTTTCTCTCTTCCTTCATGTCTTGTATCTGTTGATACTTCTTTGAGACAGTATTTAAATTGATGTAATCTGGGTCTCATGGAGACTCTGTAGTCATAACTTTTAACAAAAAACAAGTTACGTCCAAAAAGCAGAGAAGCCACTGGCTTTCTTGGAGAGCAGACTCCGTTAAAAAGTTTATACTTATTTCACTGCCAGTAAAAAACCAACTTTTCAGCTTTTCATGAGATGTGGGAGTACCATATGCCAAACTAAATCTCATCATTTGAATACGCCAGGAAGTATCTTCTAGGTTGTTTCTACTTTGTGGCTTTTTATTTGTGTTTTTGTGTTTTCCCCTTCATCGGCTGGTGGCCAGTTTTCATGAATGCTGGTCTGGGCTGCTGACAAATTTCTCCTTGTCTCTGCTTGGTTTATTTAATACTACTTGTACAGTTGGGTGAGTCCGTTAGAAACGGGGGCCATTTGAGTTTAGCAAATGGAGTTTTCTGACAGGTTCTTTGTTGGTTTTGCTCCTTCTGATGATATAGTTGAAAATATGGTTTGGGTTTTGGTTATTTTTTTTTGTTCCATAGTCATAGGAAATAATTGTTCTTCATTTGTTGCTGAGGTAGGAAGTTAAAGCAGCAGCAAAACAATCTGCAAGAGCTGCTGTGCTCGGAGCGGTGCCATGCAGAGCTGTGGCTTGTAGGGCCCTGTGATAGAGACTGGCATATACTTCATTGATTAAAGTTTTGTCAAACATTGATCCTTCCTCATTTTAATGCAACAGCAACATTGCATTTAGTCTAATGCTCAGAGCAACCAGGGAATCATGTGATTGAAATATGATGTGGTTAATTGTAAAGCCTCCAAGTAATATGACCTTAATTGCTGGTTTACTGATAAAACATAGAAAGTGGTTCTTTAAAATTGGGTAAAGACAAGTGAATTTCAGGTATCATAACGTGGCCAGCTAAAAAGTGATTTGGAGCAGATGCTTTTGATCTGCAAAACGTTTGAAAAAGCCTTCAGAAGGTGTTGAGGATTTAACATGACTAATGTAAGGCTGATGTTGGGCTTTAACGGGTCGTTGACAGCTATGATAGGAAGATGGTGAAAGGCTTCAGTTGCTACTGGTGAAAGTTCCTTGGCAAATACTGGCAGCTCACAAAGCAACATACCTGGGAAAATGCAGAGCAGGGAAATCGGGTATTTTGGCATCCTGTATGGAGGGCAGCATGGTACCAAGCCTGCGCTTGTGGCCTCTGCAGCATGCAAAATTCACATTAGAGTTGAACTTTCTCAGCAAGGTGTGAGCGTGGCTGGAGTCTGCAATGATGATGCAAATGGCCGAAACAGCTTTTATTGTGGTAAACTGGCTCATTGCTGGTTAACATTGACATTGTAGCCTGCTCTGAGTGTTGATGCTGCGGTTTCAAAGCTTCATCACTTTGCACTTCTATCCATGCGGAGCTTTCCTGACTTCAGAATAAGTACCTGGAGTTAGACGAGCTTTGCCAGAGACTGCTGTCCCTTTGTCAAAAGTCACAATATGTAACTGAGCAGTCCTGTCTGGTTTAAACCAATACGTGTGGAAAGGAAAGTACTTCTCCCTCCCATGGTCCTGCCTGCAGCTGTTCTAACAAGAATGTGGAGGCTCCAGAGGAGGCTGGTGAGTAACCATTGCATACAAACCACTTGCAGGTAACAACAGGGTTTGCTGTCAACTACCCAGGCTGCATTAGCAGTGACTGCCTGCAAGCAAAAAGCTCGATGACTCACTGTTCATCTCCTGAGCCTTCAGATTTCCTCAAAATTTTCCTTGAAGTTGGGCTTAAATTAACTATTCGTAATTATCTCAGGATCTTTTCTGAGATAATCATGTACTGTAAGTGAGCCCACCTCAGGAGGGGTGTTACGTGCAACTATAAAACCCCCTATCACAACTGGAAGCCAAAGATACATGGAGCTGGTTGAGTCAAGGACAAAGAGCCACTACCAGAAATACTTTCTCACAGTATGCAAACAACCCTGATTAACTGGGAAATTTGTCAGCCAAGGTAATCCATCTGACCCTGGCTTTGCACACTTATATCCTTTGGACTCTGTCAAAGTGCTGGCATAATACTTCAAAAATACTTTACATTGTGATCAGCAAGATTGAGGAAAGCTGTCTGCCCGTAGCATTTCTTGTCCTCTTGTGTCCTTTTTCACTTGTCACAAGCAATCAGTACGCTACAGTGATGAAGTCAGGACCAAAGATGCTGAAAGGCCTGCTGTACTGATTGTCAAAGTATAAAGACTGGATAACGTGCATCCTGCCAGGTTGCTCTTACTGTCATCTACTGGCTGAACTGAAGTCTTTCTCCAGACCTCTTGCATCATGAGAGAGGTATCTTAATGGTTTAGGAATTCAAACATAACATCTTTCCCCCCCTCCTTCTTTAAATACCTCCTTTTAATTCTGCCTTTATGTGCTACCTGAATTTCTGCCAAAGCATTTCTTACTAATTTTGTAGAGAGCACACGATCTTGAGAGATGATACTTCATTACATATTTACAAAATGAGATTTTTTTTCATGGGCTAACGGATCTTGTGGTTTACTTCAGGTTAGGGCAGTCACTGGGTTTACTGAAAGTTTCCTTGTTTATTCAGTTTTTCTTGTCATTGTGGCTATGTTCCTTCTATTCATAAAAGCAGTGTGTTGCTCTGCAGTTTGCAAAAATTGCATAACGTATGTATTGGTGATTAAACAGGAAATAGCTGAGAGGGAAAGAGGCTTGGAGAAAGCTTTGGTGCCAAATGAACATTTTAGATTTCCAGAGTTTTGCTTTCCAAAATATCTAGGCTTTACATCTGTTTAAGTGATGCATCAGTCTGATGATATGTTTTACTGTGCATATGAGTTTGGTTGATGTATAATGGTACTGAGTCAATACAACAGTTTCTCCATTGCCCAGCAATTTATGCTTTTTCTTAAAAAAAAAAAAAACAAACCAAAAAAAACCAACCAAAAGAGGAGGAAGACTCTGAACCTGTCTCTGTGAGTGTCCTCTCGTGCTCCAAATTATTTCAGTGTCCTAGGGAATCAAAGTATGAATATACAGTCTCGAAGGATGTGCAGATCTGGGTCTGCTTGTTGGGGTGGCAGTTTCTCATTCATCATCGTGGAGTTCAACTCGCAGCAGTGGGGTGCTTGTGACCCCAGGTTTCACAGGTATGCGGCAGGACACAATTAGTTTTGGAGTAGATGGTGGTGGAAACTGGCTTAATAAGTTGCTAACTGTTCAACATGGACAGACCCCCTTTGACACTGGTGGCATAAGCGTAGAGTTACAGGTTGTTACCGAATAGGATCAGGCAGACTGGTCACCTCTAGAAATTGTGGAGGAACACTGAGACGGAGAGCAGAGAAGGCACCAGCAGCCAATGTCTTGTGCTTGGCTCCCTTTACAGTCGTCTTATGCCTGAAAGTCTGGGAGAAGCAAATGTGGTAGTAATACAGTGGCCCCCAGGCTTGCTTTGTTTCGTGCTCACTAAACATCACACTTCAGTTTACATACTCTGTGTTGATTTTCCCAGAGAGGAGGTTCGTACTGTTTTTTTTTTTCCTCAGAACTGCTCTTTCTGAGAAGCTGGAGGGAGCTCCCCTCTTGCTCCTGCTGCATTTCCCCGGCTTACAGATGCCTGTAGTTACCTTCCTTTGGACTGAAAAGTGCTTGAAGGGCTGCTTGTCAAAATCGGCTTTTTTTAGAGCTGCATGGGACAACACGGAGTAGCATCACAGTTTGCTTGGTCCCCAGTCGTCCAATGCCCCATTTTGACTGTGCAACTCGCTGTTTTTGAAGGGGAGGAGGGTTGGGAGGCTGGAGATCCACCTCTGCTTTCCCAGGGAGCTTTTCACTGTTGTTCTGTTCTGCGGCCCCGTTACACTCTCCTGACAACTTTAAAAATGAGTCAGATAGCACCACGATCTAGTGATTTATGGGTAAAGCTATCCTATAACAATAATTGGTTGGCCATCAGTGTAGTCACATCTGGTTTCAACTCGCGTTCTTCTGTCAATAGCGCTAACGCAGACAAGTAGCTCCTCCACCAGTTGTGCGGGGGCAAGATGAAAGGCTCTGGCTTGGCTGTGGTGTGTGGCGAGCCCCTGGTGTTGTTAATGGAAGCTGACAGTCTAACATCCCGCTCCATCTGCTCCCAATTTAGACCTTGAGATTTATTGTCTCTTGAAAAGATAAAATAAAGACTTGCGAAACAATTACTGGTTCTGAAAGCTGTAGGGGAAGTGTAGCGTAGCTCCCCTTCCGTACTTTCAAAGCTAGAAGGCAGAAGCAAGACGTCTTTGAATGAAAGCAAAGCCCTTTCACATGGTCTGCTAGGGATGGACAGTAACCTGTCCCTTGCTCAGAGTTTGTGGTTGCTGTTGGGCTGATGCTTGGCTTCAGGAACAAGGACTTTCAGGTCTCTTGTGTTTCTACAGTCTGAACTTGAGAATTTCATTCATTTACAGCCATAAGAGATGCACAAAGTGTCCTGGCTGGACCCAGAAGCCCAGACATTGTGGGGAAGACGCCATAGCTCTTGTGTCTTTGGCATTTCTTTCCCCTAGAAAGGGTTGAGCCCTGCAGGTACAGGGCAACATAACATCACCGTGGTCCTTTATGTCAGAGAGAGCCAGTGCCCGTGTTTGGGGCGGAAGGGAAACCCTGCTGAGGTTTCAGTCAGGAGACGGTGGCGAGCTCCTCTCTGCTGGGGATTCTGGCTCCTGTTACTTGGGAGCAGAGTCCAACCCAGGTTGGCGACATCGTGTCAGGAAGAAGTCGATGGGTCCGCAGCAATGAGGTGGGTTCTTCAGCAAGCAAAGCAGCTATGGCCAGGATGGGTGGAAGCGGCAGAGGCTGCTTCAGGCCCTTGCTGGAGCTGTTGGTGGAACTTGAGGAAAATGTTTAGGGGCTGGAAGTCTGCCAGGAGGCTTTATAGGCTCTTGTCAAGTTTATACAGCTGCAGGTAACCTAGTGCTGGTTCAGCTGTGGACTTAAGTCCCCAGCTTGCAGCTGTGGCAAGTGCTGGCATTCACAAAGTGGGTGAAGCTCTTGTGCAATGGGCTTGAAGGAGTCTTGCTGAGCTGCTCCAAATTCTGCTTTTCCAGTGGTGCAGCGGGAGGGAAGGGCAACATTAGTCACCGAGGACAACAGATGTAACAAATGAAGGAGTTGGGGTGTGAAGGGGAAAGGTGACATGAGAAAGGTAATTGCCAAAGTTCTCATAAATATCACCTCCATTTTACCTCCTTATCCACATGGTTGTGTTTGAAAGTTTGATTTGATGTGCCTTTAAAACAGAAGAAACAACCTGAAAATAAAAACTTATCATAGCTAAGGTGGGGGGGG
>VYXH01005895.1:585628-597276 GCA_013397275.1 Burhinus bistriatus | reverse complement strand
GGGGGGGAAATGTTGCAGTAACCACTTCTGTGTTTTTCTCTAAAATCTAAAAGGAAAAAAGTAATCCAAAAAGTAGTATCTAGGTATAGATATTTCAAAGTAACAGCTGTAGTTTTTTGCCACCTTGTGGGATAGTTCGTAGATAGACAATTAAGGATATGGATATGATAAACATCAGTTGTATAGAATGAAGCTGAGAAATTTCACGTTTATTGCTATTGTGCCTGGTTAACATTCACACCCATCTGAAACACCTAACACTATCGCCCCTCGCTACAGGACATAGGCATTTGAGAAAAGAACTCAGTAAAATGACTAATCTAAAATTGCTGAATGACCAGGGAGGAAAAATATTGACAAGGGAGGACAAGTGTTTGTCAAAACTTTTCATTTGTAGAAGTGTTAGATTGTTTTAGGAGAACCTGCTGTTTCTATTAGAACAGTGTGTATTCAGCTCCATTGAGTTGCTTGTATTACGTTTAATTTGTTTATACTACTTAATTGCCCATTATTAAGTGACACAATTTCAAGTTTATCTGTTCTGCTGTAGGAAGTGAGCAAAGTTTCTATAAATAAAATGTTAGCATTTTTATTGGCGGAACAACTTGAAACTTTTTTTTTTCTAGAAATCCACATCTTGAATGTGCAGAACTGTTTTCAAAACCTTAGAACAAAGATCTGCATTAAAAACAGATTAAAGAACTTTCACGGTCCTGGTCATAACTGGTTGATAGTTCTTCCCAATCTCCGCAGCATTCCAGGTGAGACTGATGTGTTTAGTACATTTCCTTGCAAAAAAAGTAGACTTTTACTTATTTTGCAAATGCAAATAGAAAATCTAAAGTCATAAAAAGTTTGTTATTCTTAGGCATGTACTTTTAGTAATGGGAAAATACTTCAAAAATTTTTCATTAAACTGGGACATTTGCTACAGAACATGCTTTCTTATCATTAAAGAAATTTTAAAGAAATGATGCTTTTGGAATATAAATAATATACTGTTGATACTTTATACGTTTTCATATTCTTCTTGTAGATGACCAAGATCATCCCAATTACAACTCACATCCACCAGTAAAATGGGAAGTAAAGAGAGTGCTGGGCTTCTCCTGATCAGGCAACTAAGTTTTTTCATGAGCCTCTCAGCTGGGCAACTCTTATGCAAATAAGCGCTACTTCTGTCTCTCAGATCTGTGAATTACAGAATATGGGAACCTTGGGCTAATAAATGCTGGAATCGGTTTCCATTGACTTCAGGGGAGATCTGAATCAGTTGTACAGTCAGAGGAAAACAGGAAATCACTAATTCAAAAAGCCAGATTTGTTGAGTAATTATTGAAATTTTGCCATTGGTCATTTCACTGGAATTCTGCATACTGTATAAATAGAAATGGTTAAAAAGGCTCCTGTTGCAGTATTTAAATAAACACATTATTGGAGAATTTTAGGAGAAGGCATGAGGAATGTAGGTGAAGTGGCAGCATCACTATATTCTTTTGGTTTTTGGTGAAAGACTCCTTGGGGTTGGTTTTTTTCTTATTATCATGCTGCTTGAAGGGTTATGATTTAAACAGAAAGAGAAAAGGGGGACACACACCTCATTCACAGAAAGGGAGGTTTTCAAATGAACAAATACTCATTATGAAAATGTGTGAATTCTCTGGATTTCAAGTCTTGGGTCTTCTAACCACTACATGTGCTCTTTGGGGTTTCCCCCCTCCCTCCATCTCTTTTATGGATCATTCTCAACCCTTGCTCTGGGTACCCTCTGCGACGGGTACGGTGGCTGCAGGGTTTCGAGGTGTTTCCTGCACAGAAGAGCGTGTCACGTGTGCTGGAGCGCAGCATTTACTTTCCTCTGTAGAGTCCAATAGTGGTACAGAGCCAAAGTCCGGTGTTGCTGCAGGTTGCACAAGGCTTGCATTTTGTTTTGAAAAATTTGGCCTCATAAACCTAGGCAATTTTTCTGGCTGCTAGTGAGCTTGGGTGCCTTGGTTCTCAGGGTATTCAAGATGAAATGCCCTGGGAAGACCTTTTTTGGGGGGGGANGGGGGGGGAATCTTGCATTTTCTTTGGCTCTCATTTTGGCAATCCAAAATATTACAAATGCCCTTTGGAACTTGAAGACAGTACGTGTCTGCAATAGGAATTCAAATATATATGCAGCATCTAATTTGAAGACAGTGTTTTCAAAAACAGAAAAAGCTAAGTCCTTCAGAAATTCTCACCACCTTGCAGTAGCGCTGGTAAAACAGTAGTGAAATAGTTACGAGAGATGTTACATGGCTAGTTTCTGTTATTTTTGGCATGTGTGTTCATTAGCAGTTGACTAGTTACAAGACTATCAAACATTACCAAATAAATAAATAAGACGAGACAAGCTTGATGGATGCAGCTGCCGTCACAGCCCATGGAGCTCAGAGGGATTTTGTAATGTTTTCTATAATGCAAGTCACACTGTCCCATCGGGCTCTGACAGATGTCCTGCAGTAAACTTTGGTGGTTTTAAGACCTCACCGACGGCAGAATAGGCAGAAAGGCTGCTGTGGGTCAATCTGGCGTAACAGCTGAAATCTATCTTCATCTCTGGCATAAGGCCCTGGGTGGTGCCTCGAGTGTGGCACCTCGCTCCTGTCCTCTACCCAGCACCCTGTTATCTTCCAACGCAGCAGACGTCCGTGGAGAGTGAGATCTGACGCATCCACAGCACGTTTTGCTGGAGAACATCTGGCAGGGCCTTTGCCTGTCTCTTCAGCACATGTTGCCTCTTTCTTCTCAGTTCCTCTGTTACTATATTTATATTTACCTCTTGCCCATTCTGAGCAGATAGCGTTCAACGCTTTCTTTACAACGCCGTGAGTGATCAGAAGCGATACCCACCAGCAGAGGAGCGGGCTTCCCTGAAGTCTTTGGGTAGATGTCACAGGGACCTGCGGGAGAGAGAAGCAGATGTTTGCATCTGCGTGGAGCTAGAGAAGGAGGCTGCCCTGCTCGCTTCCCAGCTCGCTGGGGAAGCAGAGTCCTTTCCAGATCTGCTTCAGAGGATACTAAGGTTCCTACCAGCTTGTGCTTTGAAACAAGTGGTTTGTCTGTTGCTATTAAAGTTAGGAAGTGCAGCAGCACAATACACAGGGGCTGCTCTGGTTGCTTTCTCTGGGAGACAAAAGGGGAAGAAAACAATACACAGCGGTTAAGGTTGTATTGCATGGAAAAGTGCAAAATGACAAGCTGTAGAAAGTAAGTAGAAACGGCTATTGAAATGATGAGACAAAGCTAAAGCTGAATCCTTTATTTCCTCGGACTGCAGGTCATGCCATTGCCCTTTTGTTATCCCGCCGGGCAAGTGATAACATGGTAGCTAATGATGAAGCAACAAATTTCTGTCCTGATTTTTAAATACCATACTGCAGTATTAATGTGAGCTGCCCTGTGAAATGCAATCTATTAAAGTAATCCTGCTGACAGCTGTTTTCCTCAGCCCTTGATTCACTGCTCATCTGGTGACTGCCGATTGCCCTTACCACCGCACTGGCATTTCTCTGTTTCCATGGCACTGCTTTGCATATGGAAGCAGCACTGGAGTGTGTGCCTAACGCATTTTTACTGTGTTAATGGTTCTCATCTGGGAAAGAGATATCAGGGCAACGGGTTAAATGAAGTTTGCCAGAAATGAGGTACGAATCTGTAACTTCGCCTACCCAGAAGCCTGATGCCAGGGACTGAGGACTTGCTGTGGTATCTCTAGAAAATTTAAAAGTAGTTCTGTCTTACTACAAGCTTTGCCTGGCTCTTTCCTACAGTTTGGAGATTAAGCTGTAAGTTTAGGGGAATATTTTCAAGAATCTTGATGATTTAAAAGATTAAATTCCTATTTTAAAAGTGATAGTTTTTTCCCCCAGTGATTTAGAGTCCGAAGTTTCAATTTCAGCGATCCGTTTGATGGCACAATACTGTGAGCGTGGGCTCTGGTGCTTTCATGAGAACAGCTGCTGTGCTGGTGGACATATGCAGCAGACAGGAAGAGATTAAAAATTCCTAAGTGGAGAGAAGTATTTGCCACGGGTGCTTTGTGGTTTGTAGGTATACCCCAAATCTTTCCTGTAAAGAAGGGTGACTGCCTGACTACTGAGGAGTATACACAAGCTCCTTCACTTACACTCTCCAGTTAAAAAAACCCAACCAAACAGCAAACCCAAAACATTTGAAATGGCATAATAAGACTGTGCAGTCAATGAGTTAAAAGCTTAGAAATGCCAGAACTGAAGTTACCTTGATAACCTACCTATCGGCTTCTTACGTATGTACATTATGTTACAGTCTTTAATGATGTGTTTCTGCATTAGCTTTTCTATGGGTTCTATCCTGTTCAGAGCAACAAGCAGGTGATATTCACTGAATGGACAGAGATTATCTGACATTTTGTTTTCATCTCATTGCTCAGTGTCCATTATTCATCTATTATACAGGATACCACGGTCAGGTTTTGCACAGATGACAGCAATATTAATTGTTTTGTGATACGGTGCATGGCATACTTCACTGTGATATCGAAGTGAACTGCCACAAAGAATTGATCTCTGTTTACTGTACCACTATCATGCAGGAGATATTTTCACCTCAATTGCATATTGAGAAAGCAGGGCACTGAGTAAGGAGGTAGAATGTGTCCCTTGACTTTGAGACATGTAGATGAGATTATTTTACAGGCTTCTTGAAATTAGGCAGCATTTTATATGCTCCAAGCACAGCTGCCATTGGTTTTGGTTGGAACTAAAGGTATTGGCCCTGCAGCAAATCAGGCTTACAAGTTCCCACTGTGCATCCTCTCCCTTTCCCCTGAAATGGGGAATGCATCATCAACAGCCTTCTATACAAGGTTAAAAATATGCCTCGCTGCAAAGTTTCTGGGGCGTTTGGCACTCAGTCTGCGGGGCTCAGGTGTGCTGAAAAACCGCGTCTTAATGACTGTGCCTCCTGGGGTTCTCCATGCAGTGGTAAGCTGAGCTGCCGTATGATTCTTGCCCATGAATGATGGGATAAACGCTTGCCTTTCCTAAACACCACGGAGACTGGGGTAGCATTGGAGATTAGCAGCACTCAGGAGGCCTAATGTATGTCTCTGCTGCCGGGAGGACTGCGTACGAGCCAAAAGAGAAATGGATTTTTGGCATGTGCCCATCGTGCTACCCAGCCAGCTCACCAAGGTCACGCAAGAGGGGTGTGTGTGTAGATGGAAGGGGCTTGGGACCAACCTCTGCATACTAGACTGAAATAGCTTGGTGAGGCAGGCGTGCCCAGGGAGGTTGGCCTGGTATCTCCTAGAAACTCTGGAGAAGAGAGAACTCCTGACAGCAAAACTGAACCGATTGTGACCACAAGACTTTTGCTCGTCTTTCTGCATTTCTCAGCCTCATTTACCTGTTTTCTTTCAATTTCTCTAACAAATGAAGCAGGGATCAGCAGGCAGGAGCCTCTCTCACTGCTCACTCTGCAAATGTTCTCCCTGTTGTTCATCTCCTGGGCAAAGGGGGCTTTTCTTGGGACAGCTCTGTTGGCAAAGCCTCTAGTGGGCCCCTGTACCTCTCAGGCCAGGTGAAGCAGAGACACAGAGTGTCCCGGTTTCAGCTGGGACAGAGTTAATTTTCTTTCTAGTGATCGTTGTGTTTCAGATTTGGTATGAAAGAAATGTCAATAATACATATTGTTTTAGATGCTGCCAGGCGATGTTTATAGTTTTCAAGGACTTTTTTCAGCTTCCCATAGAAGCTGAGAAGAAGCCTAGACAGAACGATGGAATGGCCAGTGGAATATTCCATACCATAGACGTCACGCTTAGTATATAAATGGGGTTAGCGGGGGGGTGGATTCTCGTGATCACTGCCCGAGACAGTGCCAGTTCACCAGGCGGTGAGTGACTTGTGTCATTATTGTTATTTTCCTATTCAAATATTATTCTATTAAACTGTCTGTCTCAACCTGGGAGCTTTTTTTCCTTTCCTCTCCTTTTCTCCCTCTTCTCCCTACCCTTCTTGGGGTGGGGAGGGGGGGTGAGCAAGCAGCTCTGTGGTCCTAGCTGCTGGCTGGGGTTAAATCACAACGCGGAGATGTGCTACCATAGGATTTATGGGGACTGGAGAGGAAGTATTTAACATTGAAATAAGAGTTTGCAGTTACCAAAAAAATGAATTATTAGAGAAACCTGTAAGTAGTATTCTCTTCTCTAATCAAAACTACTAATTTTGCATTAAAAAATATATTTTTTAAAAAAGGCATTTGAAATGCCTTATTCTCCTTGTGAGATCACCCTATAGATATAGTCCACTTAATTGCAATGTGCTTAATTGAGGCAGCCACTTTTACTGGGACATCTCCCAGGGAACCATCTTAGCCTAATGATTATCAATGCCAATGGTTGTTGCCTAATCAGGTCAGTGCCATAAATCCCGCTTAACAAGAATGTATTCAGTGAGTATCAAGTGATTAAACAGTGTTTAAACAGGTGTTAAATAAGTGTGGGATGTCGTGTTTAAACACAGGGAAAACCAAAATAAAATGGAAGGCAATAGCTGTGAATCTCAAAAATAGTAAGTGTTATCTTTGTCCTTTCTTTTCATTTAGTGTAGGGCTTTCTCTGATGAGTCTCAAATCTCATTTGAAATTTTTCATCTTTCATCACGGGGCGAATGGTCCTGTGAATGAAAGCCGACCAGGTGCTTAGGGAATCGGCACTAGCTCCTAACTGCTCTGATTAGGTTTGCCACTCAGGTAGGACTTTCCAAAGATCCTTAAATACTCCAGGAATTTGTATATACTCAGGGATTTTTTTTTTTTTTTTTTTTCCTTTTTTTTTGGGGGGGGAGGTTGTCAGAAAACTGTGTCATTCACCTTATGGCATCTGAGTCAAGCTCAGCTCCGGTGANTTTTCCTTTTTTTTTGGGGTGGTGGGGTGGGGAGGGGTAAGAGGGGTAGTGATAGTTGATATAGCATAGCTGTAAAATGGAGCAATAGAGATGATGTTGGGATAGCTGAATCCTTCTGCCACTATTGATTTAAAAGCCTTAGGATAATATAGAAAGCCAATAGTGCTTAGTGCTGGTCTGGACTGCCAGAATACTTGCGAGTCCATGTATTCTGCTGCTGCCTCCTCGTCCTGAATACAAACGGCAGTTGTTGTCCATCTTTGTCCCCCTCTACAAATACAAGCTGGCCAGAAGCGCACCCCCTTTTCCCATGGCACAACTTACCCCTTAATGGGGAGGTTTATTGTATCGGGATTCTGCTGTGCGAGTTGTGTTCTCTATTTTTGATCTTATTGTGTGCCCTATAATCCCTATTGATTTATAAGAAAATACAATTGTGACATATTTTGTGAGCATGCAGTACTGAATTAAATTTGGGAGAGAAACTTAATCAGCGCTCTCTGTAAAGATGAAGAACACGAGGTGTGTATTTTCTAACAGAAAACTACTATTCAATATCTGATAGAAATTCTGCGGCATTGAACTGAAACCTCTGGAGTGTGGGGGTCTTCACAGTGGCCGTGGAGGCAAGGAGTCTGTCCCACTGGTGGCACATGAAATGTGTACAAGTTTCCATGTGCATCTGAAACAGTTACCCACAGCTGCCTGCCTTCATCTTAGTCTTCTAAGAAACAGGCCTTGCTTTTCGGAGCATTTTCATGGCCCTGATTGCAGACTTCTAGGTTTTCACAGTTGTTTTCCTAGCAACCATGCCAGCTTTGAGAGTGGTCATTTCAACTGCAGTACAGGAAGAACCTTTGGAATTATGGAGGGAAATTTCACCATGGCTTCAGCTTGAGAGGTGACTATTTAATTTTATTTTTATTTTGACATAAGGTTAGATCAGCTGCAAACCAACTGCAGTGCAAGGAAGCACCAACCCTCCTGTCTTGCTGCAGTTCCTCCTCTTTATTAGTCAGTGGCTGTAGTTCTGTCCAGCCTTTTTGTGTACGTTAACTTTATTTTACTTCCAAGTCTGGTTTAATCTTCTCTTTGGTCTTCAATAACGTAGTGACTTAAAAAGATCAGAGAATATTTTCATCTTTTGCTCCAGAAGGATTTTTATGCATCAAATCCCTCCACTGTAGTAGAATAACTTTTTTTAAATTCACAAAAATGTCATTTGAATTTTGATGTAAGGTTTGGCAAACTTTTTTTAATTACACTGTAACTCATATTGATATTTATAAAAGGAAAAACACCAACCCAAAACCCTAGTGCTTTCCCACCCCCTTCCCTCCTCATTCCACATACTAATGGACCATTAGGAATTTTTTAATAGAAGTAGCTCTGTATTTTGTTACATGGCAAGTTTGGTGTCAGAAGGTATTTTGGAACTCACAGGAAGCACGGCTGGCATTACAGCAGCTACTTTATTTTTGCTGTGCTTCTCTAGCTTTGCGGTATGCAGCCACAAAAACCTGCAAAGGGACAGGTTGTGATAAATCTTTAATAAGAGCCTTATTTAATATTGCAGAACTGAAAACTTGCATAGGAATGACAGAGATGTTACTGGCACATATTCACAGCATTGAGGTATGTTCCTGAATTGGGTGAATTTACATTCTGGCACAAAAACGAATTCTTTGTCATTTAAAGTGTTGTTCTTGTAAAGTACTGAGCTACACAGCTTCTTCTGACGTTGTTTTCTTTTTAATTTCATATTATTTTTATTTCATTTGTAGATACAAAGTTCCAAACAAGCACAGAAGTTAATCCTTATTCTGGAATAACAAACAGGCAAACTCTTAAATGACAAAGCAAAGTCTGGAACTGAAGAAAATATTAGTTTCATCCTCTAAAAGTGAGACTGAAACATAGTGCAAAATAGTGGTCATGTGGTGGTCCTACCATGGATTTAGCAAAGACAGAAAATGAATGTTAATCTGCTGAATCTTAGTCTCATGTTCTAAGTATAAACCTAGCTTTCCTTTTTAACAGCAGCTCAGTGGGAGTTAAGGATGCGAGTGCTCCTGAAGGTCTCATCTCTGATGAGGCTGGCGCTGCAGCCGGCCAGTTACTGTTCAGCAATTACAGCTGCAGAGGGAGAGGCCACCAAAATTTATCTTTGGGTTGCATCTCATGCAGTTTTCATGCGGTCTTCCCATCCATGGTAGCTAGCTGCCACAGCTCACAAGCCAAGCGGCCTTCTTGCCAAGTTGTCAAGTGGCACTCACTCTTTCCCTTCTGCTGTAGTCCCTCCAAGGTGGGCATCCTTTGCCTTCGTCTCTCTGTTTGCGCCAGAGCCTGTCACGCCTCAGACTCCCGAGAGCACTTGCAGAACTTAGCACTATCTACAGGCATTCCCGTATTTTTCCGTTCTCTCTTATTTTATTCCCTGGTGCAGTGGTTTCTCCATTCCTTCTGCTGCGGGCTAGGTCTCTTCTAGCAGAAAGTCTTTCACAATCCACCCCAATGTAATGCAGTTCTTCCTTATGCATCACACCAAAATACTTCTTTCCCTGTTTACTGCCGCAGCGTTTGCGTATAACAGGAACAGGCTGGGTTAGAGCTATTGCGTTCATTGATTATGAGATGACCACTGAGGGCCCATATTATGGGAGAGGTGAGGATGTGGGAAAGACAACACAAATCTCTATGAACTCTGCCGCATTATTTGCACAAGCCGCAAAATAACCTCTTAAAATATGCAAAAAGGTCAGTGAGATGATGCCAAGATTTCACTACCTGGGCACCAGAGGCCATGTCCCATTAAAAGGAAATAAACAGGGAGGTATGCGTGTGCAGCTACCCTTGGCTCGCTTCCGGATTCAGAACACGTGTGAGGTGGCAACGGAGAGAGCAATGCTCGTAATTTGGAGAATAATGGCTGAGGATGTGAGACTAGAAGCAAAACAGCTGCAAAGGAGCTAACAGAAAAGAGAAGTTTAACTGAGTGGATGTTGAACATACTGGAAAGATGAGGTCGAATCAGCGAACTCAGGAGAGATGCAGAGGAATGACAGAAATATATCTTAACATCAGATTCTTCTAAATAGATGTTAGAGTAGCTGACTGCCAGATGTTGAGTTCTTTGAAAAATTTGGCTGCTTCTTTTTTTGTCTAAATGAGAACTAACTGAGCCCTTTTTGAAATTTTGGTCCCAGTGGTGAGTGTTAAATGCTTTGGAAGTGCTGGCCATGGGTGGGAACAAAATCCTGTAATTTATTCCAAGTCTGAATTCTTTCTGTGGCAGCAGCCATCCTTTGGGGCGTAGCTGGCTGGCTTTATTCCCTCCCATCATGCTGGTATGGCTGCCTTTCTGTATTAATGGCTGTCTTCCTTTGTAACTTATTTTAAGGGCTTTGTTGGGCTGTTGTGTGGTTCCCATCCTAGAGGACTGATGCTCTTCAGTTAATCCAAAGACCAAAAACTATTTTTGCCTGGCCTTTCCCCTTTGATTTTTTTTTTTTTTGGTCTTGAGGAATCCAGCAGGAAAAGTAGCCTCATTGACAAAGATCTGATCACACAGATCCCCCACAGCAATGTTCTGCTTTGAGGCAGGAGAGGGGTGATTGAAGACAAAAAACAAACAAACCAAAGAAAGCAAGAACAAATCCTCTGTCCCCAAACCTTGCTGCTTTTCAGCGCTGTATGTTTTGGGACTGCGTGGATAAGAAAGGAAGGGCACTTTTTGATTAAAGGAAGGAAATCAGCTGTTCGGATGACTGAAATAATGCCAAAGAAAGCAGATGAAAAGGTAAACGAAGAAAGAAAGAATAGATGCAATTAACATGTAGAAGTAACAAATCATGGGAACAGGAGGCTAGAGGTGCTTGCTGGAGGCAAACACAGAACAAGAGGAAATTGGAGGCAAAGATATCTCTTCCTTCCCTCCAGCTTGATGTACCTTCCAGTCCATCAGCTGCCTTTTAGAAAATCTGGGAGGATTTTGGCACCCAAAAATCAGGCTGGATTTTCAGCATTACTCTCCCCTGCATTGCAGGTTTGCCCCCATGGCAGCTTCCCTGGCTGGCCCACCAGCAGTGACCGGACATGAAACAACCTGAGACCAAGAGCTCTCCCCATCTACAGCAGCACCAGGCAGCTGGTCATGTCCGATTAGGCAAGAGAAGGTGGGATTTACAAGCTGTACGTGTTAGTGGGTCACATCAGCACCGGAGTCAATATTTTCAGAAGACCTCAGTCTGCTAAGGGGGGGACCTTTTGAAAACAATCTTTAAATGGGACCTGAGCTGCTTTGAAAGTAGCTGGTCAGCATCTTGTTGAATTTGTGTGCTTCAAGACTGGTCTGAGCAGGTTATAGGTTCGTGGGTGTCTTGTCACGGTGAAGATATTTGGTAAGGTTTCTAGAAACCGGTATTCTTTATATACTCGATGTTCTAAGCCTTGTGTATTTATGTACCAGGCTTTTGTCTGTAGCTTCTTGAAAATGTTTTGACGTTCTTCTGTACCACTGACAGTGTGAAGACCCATGTTCATTGTGTTCTCGGTTTGATGCTTCCTGGTCAACAGAAATAAAAAGATGCTTGTGCTAACAGCTAGCGGTGTAAACTCAGCATGGTACATGGCCATCAAGCTGGGTTATTCTTCTTTCCTGAAAGGTGTGCTGAGTCAAATGCTGGCTTTAGCCTTTTGGATTCAATCTCTTTCTTTCTTTTTTTTTTT
>VYXH01005895.1:483816-585591 GCA_013397275.1 Burhinus bistriatus | reverse complement strand
TTTTTTTTTTTTTGGGGTGTGTGTGTGTGTGGAATTGTTGACTTGCACTTGTGAGTTTAATTGCCTTTGGAATAGTTGTAGCTCTGTTTTCTTGCCGAGATGCCTTTTTTGCATAGGCTTTATAAACCAAAAGCTGAGTAAATGAACTGAATGCCTCAGGAGTATCAGCATCACAGGAGGGAAGGCTTATGGCAGAACAGAGCCGAAGCCTGGTCTTCCTGCTGACAGTGCCCCCCTCGGAGGGGACGTAGAAAGGTGTGGGAGAAAAGCATCAGGGAGAAAATACCTTTCTGGGTTAGAAGTGAGAACTGCAAGGAAGAAGGCAGTAGGAGAAAGGCTCACTGCTGGAACCAGTGGCCAGAATCCACTTTCTATAAGGTGCAGATTTATCTTCGCTGCGTTTCAATCCAGAGTAGAGAAGATCTGAACCTTTATAGATATAACTGTGTAGATGCACGGGAAGCAATTCTCTTTAATGGGGTAAACTGCAAATAGAAATCAGTTGTCTTTTTGGTGAATCCTTAATGTTCTGCCTTCCAGAGAGCCTTTTCATACTTCTGATAGCATGTAGATCTTTTTCTTAGCCATGGAAACCCAGAATTGGGAGTCTGATGTCACCATCTCTGCGATTCTTTCTGTATTCAGTTTCCTACTTTTTCAGATCTGTTTCCATCCTGAGTGTCTCCAGATACTTCTTATTAAAATAATTCTTTGTGAAGTGACAGGCACACGAAGACCTGGAAAAGAAAGCAAGCTGAGCATGACTGAAGGTGGTGATAAAAGGCAATCAGCTGGAGAGAGCAAAGCATGAAGCATCAGATGTGATCTGTCTGGCATGTGCCTAATTAGCATGTGCCTTCAGGCTTGCAGCCGGGCAAGAGCTGGGAAGTTCACTGAGCAAGTTCAGTTGGTTTCTCTACACTGCTTTTCGCACGCAGGAAGAAAAGGTGAAAAAAATATTCCCTAGGATGAGCAATAGGACCCTGAAAGGCGATGTAGGAAACAAAAAGGCTTGACTGGAGTAGTGAAGCAGATAATAAGGTAATTAGAACTGTGAAAAGTTGACAAAGCACAAGACCAAGATGAATTGCATCCCCAAATGCTACAGGAAATGGGCAAGGAACTAGAGCAGCCTTCCCAATGAACGTCTGACACGGAACCCTCATTAACTCTAACACAATTTGCACGTATGCCACAAGAAGAGTTTCTGTCCTTTTGAAGTGCAGAGCCTCCAAAGGGCTGGGAGGAGGGGCTAGCATAATGCACGCTGTTTACAAGGAAAACAGCAAGGAATAAAAATAATACAGATGTCTTTGCTAACAATGCGGAAGAGTAGGGAGGGAAGAAGTTGCTCAAAGTTGGTGGGTGACAAAACTTATTTGCCAGGAGTGGTAGAGCTGCCATTGCAGTAGCTAAAAGTCAATAGTTAAGTAAAAAATAATTTTATTCCAAATCTATATCCAGTTGGCAGCTACTAAATTAGCATCACTGTAATTTCTGTTCTTGTGAGTGGGTTCTGTCTTGCAGTGTGTTTGCGTTGGACCTAGCCAAAGACAGCACTGAGCGTGGCATGGGTTTCCATGCACTGCTATGGTACAAATAATAACAGTCCTATCTGTCCTTGCAGCTTTTCCTCACATACTTTTGGTCTGATGCAGCCCTCACTTCCTGCCCATCACCTGGCCATTATTTAGTATAATAACAAAAAAAAAACTGTAAAAGAAGCTGAAAAAAAAAAAAAAAATCTATGGAGATGCTGCTACTCGCTGCCCTTAAACAAGGGTAACAAGAGAACACAGGAGTCCTTTGTTGGAGTCAGATTCCATATCCTGTTTTTGCCTTCCCTGAAAATAGTTTATGTACTTGCTGAAATACATCATTTGCAGAACTTATTTTGAGGAGAGTGTTGTTTTCCTTTGTTTTTCCTTTTTCTTGTAAATGAGTGCTTGAAACTAAACAGCTTCTTTCTGTTTGGAAAAAAATGATGTGGTTTCTTTAGTGTTTTTTTTAAATACTGCATTTATTTTCCTTAAATGCATAATATGAACACTGCTTTATATAAAAATGCACGACTGTGCTACACTTTGGTTCTCTGAACATATCCCACATACGCACATTATTTATCTGTCAGTACCTCCTGAGGTTTTTCAGATCATGTTTAAGAATACATGATTCATTTAGTATGAAGACAACCCTGGAAAAAAAAAGTAGAGTAAGGATAATATGTAGGTATTTCCTACTGATAAGGATTTCCATATGGAAATGGCCTCATGGATGTACAGTCTTTTCTCCTGACCTGACTTGACTAATTTCTTATGTGGTAAAATTGTCCTTAGACTCTTCTGAAAATAGCAGATACCTTCTGTGAGGCAGGATGAGTGAAGGGTTTTGCATTGTAGTGTTATAAAAGTTGATTCAGCCTCATTAAGATGAATGGAAAGACTCCCGTTGATTTCGGTGGAGTTGAATCAGGCTCATATCCTCAATTTAATGAAAAACATTATCCACATGACTCTCATTAACTCTGTTTGCAAAACAGACACCAAGATCTGACTCCAGATTTCTTCCGAGACATACTATGATGATGATGATGATGATTATCCTGTAGAGTAGACAAATGTACCTTGGGTTTAGAAGAGGATCATTTACTGCCTGAATTTTGCCGTGTATTTTTTTCCCCATTACACCTGCTTTCTGCTTTGGCTTGCTTCATGTGGCAAAAGCATCTTTGGGGTGGCTGGTCTTGGAGCACCCATGTGAAAATACAGATAGTGAGATGTTAAGGCAACTGTCATTTTGTGGGTCAGAGCATCTCCCTGGCAGAGGGCTGTGCTGCTATGGGTTGCTGTAAAAGGCAAATGAGTCACCTGTTGGATTTTATTTTTAATGTTTTCTTATCAGAAGAGTGACCAATGTGCACTTTTGGGAAAGGTACTGTAATACTTCATTGTGATTTTTGTTTAGCAGTAGGAAATCTCATTTCCTTACACTTTTTTAACCTTGAAAACTCATTTACAAATGAGGGCAAGATGCCAAGGCGTAGTTGACTAACATAAAAGAAACAAAATTTGGACAGATGATATGAAGAACCTAGTCCTATTGAAATCGGTGGTGCAATTCCCGTTGATGTCAGAGGTGCTGTTATTTTTACCTTTGGTTTCACCGTTCCTTCACGTGTTTGTAGATTCTATGAAGTTATAGCCTAAGCCTCATCATATTTGGTATTTTGTTTAAAGGCCTTATTTCTGCAGTCCCATAATTACGTAACAGTCAGATTTTTTGCTTGTTTTGAGAAAGGAATTTTCTTGCCGTTGTAGATGAAAAGAAAACTTTTAAATAGCTAAAAAAAAAAGATCAAGAGCAAATAACAGAGAAGCTTAAATGCATAATTTTTAAAATCGTATAATACATAAGCTTGTTCAAAGATTTTCTTGGATCACTGGACACAACTATAAAATATGAGGTGTCATGTAGATGGAGCCCTGGATGTGTATTTTTTGGTGGTGGTGAGAATACCCAAAACATGATATATTTTTTTTTGCAGCTAATTTAAATGTGATTGTGGAAAGTTTAGAAGATGTGACCTGCCAACTTTAAATACCGAGCTAGAATTCAAACAAGATTAGCTGTCTTTGGAGATGGCAGAGCCTAGGTCTGCTGACCTCAGTCTTTGCAGACACACACACACGCAAAAGCCCCACTGGTTTTCTTTGCTGATGGATCTCTTCAGTGTCACAGGATCTCTCAATTTATTTCTGTAAAGGGAGGAGATACGATATGGGTTGCATGTCCCTGTTTATTATTTTGAAGTGGTTGCCAAACGTTCTCTTCAAAGGTGATATATTTTAAGGAATTTCGTGCTTGTTTATTTTTTTTAATGTTGATTTCCTCTGGGGCTTTTGGTTGGTTGGTTTTGGGTCGTTTGGTGCGTGTGAGGAGGAGTGGGTTTGGAGGAGTGGGAGGGGGTTGTTTATTTTTCTTTTTTGCCACCAAAATAAATAACTTCCTCTTCTCCCTTGTGCCTAAACAACAAGCTAGCAGAGGCTAGGAGAAGTTGGAGGTGATAGTCCATGACATGCACCATTGGTTTAAAAGAAAAAACAAAAATATTTTTTCATGTACGTTTTTAAACATATGTGCAATTTAAAATTAACCCCCAAATTATTTTGGCTGGCTTGGTTGTGGGAGGACCAACGTGATTTCCTTTTCTTCTGAATTGAAAGTGCAGCCACGTGCTGTCATTTGCTGTACGTTATTAAAGACAAGTTCAGATGCTGGTAGGAAGAGATTTGTGAGAAAATACGTCCTAATTCTGCAAAATAGTGACTGGAAGGAAATGAGCTGCTTTAGAGAAGCAGAAGGGAGAAAATAGGGTTAATTATCTTCTCATAGGAAATGTTCAGTCAGCATTACAAGAGAATGTCTCCCGAAGATCTTTATTTAAAATGGAAATCTGCTTTTTCCTTGCCCTGCCTGTTTTCCAAGTGAATGTTCCGAAACAAACTTCGTTCTCCTCTTGCTCCACATCCCCCCCAAAGTAGGTAGAAATTGCAGGAGAGGGCAGGTGTGGGAGATTGTCTTTCAAGAGCCTTGTCTTTCCGTCTCTTGCTCATGCGTGTGGGTCAGTCAAAAGATGTGCTTGCTACACCTTAACATGTAATGACAGGCTAAATAAACCCAAGGCACTTCATTACGGTCAGGGTGAACATCTTGACCCTGAAATAACACTACATTTGGGTGAGGGAAAGAGATTTGATTTGCATGAAAGGTCATTTGTGAAATCCTACCTTGGGCAGACGAATCCATCTCGGGCTCTGTGCAGCCGAAATTGCTGGCAGAGAACGCTGTTGCAGTGTATCGAGTGACATGAATAGTTGCCAGCAAATCTGTTTGGCTGCTGCAGCTACTTTAAAGTGAAATTGAACCTGGGAGCATCACCACCCAAATGGAAATTGTAGCTGTTTAAGGGTCTCCTTTATCAAAAAAAGGCCAAAAGAAAAAACTCCCAAAAAGGCAAAACTGCCTACCGCAACAGCGCTACTGCTGCAAAGCTTCCCAGAGCCAGCAAAGGCAGAGCAGATGTCAAAATGTCTGTTCACTGAGGACAGGAGAGGTCTCTTGCCCACCTTCGGGCATGGGGAGAGGTTGCTCCTGGAGTAGGGACAGTCCCTGAGTAACCTGGTGAGGACAGGGGATGAAGGTGGTCTCCAGCTGCTGATGGCACGAAGCAGATGTGCAGTGCCCTGCTCACAGCTCAGCCTTAGGGGACCTTTCCACTCTTGTGAGACAGGAGTCTTTCCGTCCCTCTGAGCACAGCTGCTGCTAGCCTGACCGCTTACACTTGATACTCCAGAAATGGGAATATTAAGAGGGAGAGGAAACTACAGAAAGGGAGCAGCAGATAAATGGAAGCAGGAACTCCAGATTGCAAGCTGTAACGTTGTACTCTCCCACACGTCCTCAGCACAGCTATTACGCTCTACAGACTGTCAGGCTGTTACTGACAACAAGTGTCTGTTTCTAAAATACCCATCTAACCTTTTGAGTTTTTTTAGACCCTACCCATATATAGGCTGGCATAGCATCTCGCATTAAATTCTGTAAATATATGCTTAGCATTACTCTTGTGTTTAGTGCTGACTTACAACAGCTCTTGTGTTTGTTAAGAAGAGAATGGCCCTAAAAGTAACACTTTTCTTCTGTTGCTGATTTTAGAGCAAATTTTAACAAATATCTAAAGAAGCAGAAATAGAAATCGGGTCCTAAATTTCCCCTTCCTTCTTGCCTGCCACTGTGCACTACAAGCCCTGCGCTGTGTTAGCAGCATGCTGAGGGGAAGGCGTCTGTTAGCTGTGGCAATTAGCTAAGGTAATAACTTCTAGTTTTCTGTTTAAGGAGTGTATGGCTGAAAGTGTTGGCTGAATAGCTCTGGAAATTCAAACCCAAGACAGTCTACTGGGACTTAGCACTCTTCTCGTTGATGTTCTTGCACACTGAACCAAGCTGCTGCGTGCGAGTGATGCCTTTCGCTTTGCACCGGTGAGGTTGGCCCATGAATGATATCTCCACCTGCACTCAGATGACTTCGCTTCCAGGCAGGTCTTGCCTCTGGCTTAATCCAGTCCTGCGAGAAGCCATCGGTAAATGGTGCACAACCTTCCCTTAACCCGCACAGGCAGCAGCCGAATCCATCAACCGGTGCTGCATGGTGACAGAGGACACTAGTGAGCAGCAGTCACTACCTCAAGGAAGAAGAAAGCAGCAAGCTCCTTCTGCTTCCCATGCCAGGAAGTCAGGCTGATGTTACATGCAGCATGCATGGAGGAGAAGTGCGTGTTTGTCTTCTAGCCGTCTGTTTGATGTGTTGTAAAAGTGACTTTTACAAGAGGTCACGCTGTCACTTTTGTAAACGCATGAAAAACTTGGAATAGACAAGCAGTGGCTTGGCAGGGTTAGGCAATGGCAAGCCTGAGGAGGGGATGCCAAGAAAGAAGTCTTCTGGAGGGGCGAGAGGGGAGAGACCAAGGGGAGTAAATCAAATAGGAGCTGCAGTGAGAGGTGAGCAGTTCCTGCCTGTGGAAGTACAGGCAGCATCTTAGGTAGGGACGTTCTTAGCCAGGAGGCAGGTCTGGCAGCGCTTCCAGAACTGGGTAGGGAATTTAGCCTTTTTGACCCTCAGCATTCAGCATATCTGCAACAAGCTAGGAGTAATGTTTTTCCTTTTCCTTTTTTTTTTTTTTAATTAACAAATTCAGAGACTTCTTAACTACAGACAGCAAAAACTAAATTAAGTGAAATGATGGGATCTATCAACTCAGCATGTCAACAAGAGCCTGCCTAAATGCTTGTCTCTCCAGATTGTGCGAACTTTTATTTCTCCCGTTGGAGTGGGACTGAGATCATCAGGTTATGTTGCCTGTGGAAGCAGGGACAAGGACTGGTGGGTGCTCTCAGCCAAGCTTTGAAGCATAACTGGCAGTCTGTGGGTGTGTGGTGGCTTCTTTCCCAGCAAAGCCGTGAGCTGTCCTGCCTGCCTGGAGTAGGTGTCTTGCAGCCCAGTTTAGCAGGAACATCAACCTGGTTCTGCCATGGCTAGAGGAGCTGCTCAGACTTGGCATCGGTGAGGCATACGGGAATAAACTAGCAGTGCATTTCCTTCCGTCACCTGTCTAAGTCAGGAGAAGTAGAACTTGCACAGCGTCTGAGCAACCTGTAGCACACTAGTCCATTCCCGTGCTTGCTGAGAGGCAATTTTTTCTTCCAGTTTTGATTCCTATAATCCCTGTGTGAACACTGTATGAGGTACTGAACTCTGCTGCCACTCTTGATTGTGTAGCCATGGGAAAGTTACTTGTGTTGCGGCGTGTCACTCTACAATGTTTTGCTCAAGGAGTGCAAAACCTGAGCAATATCTGACCCTTCATCCTTAGAAGGGATGTGCAAAAAAGTATTAAAGTAGGGTTTAAAAGTTATCCTTTGCTTTTTGGTAGAGGTGCATTTCAGAACAGAATGCACACGTTTGTACTATGTATAGCGCACAGCAAAATTCTATTACTGAAGCTTTTTTTGGTCTGCCATTATTCATTTACACTAATTTTGTTGCTATGCTGGCTTAGAAAGAGATGTTGAAAGTGCAGCTTTGCCAAAGCTCCTCTGTCCTCCAAGAGTCCTAGCAGGATAGGTAATTCATACAAGCGTATGTCTCAGAGGAATTATTCTTGGCCGCCTTCCTCCATTAGCACTGCTAGTACTTATACCATTTATTCCAGGGGGAGCTGAGCAACTCCCACATGCAGTGCATTTGCAAATTCCAGCCTGAAGCTTACTCTTATCACTAGCTAGAAGATGCGTGCAAAAAGGAGTGTGTCATGAGTGAAAGCAAGGGAGATGCATCAAGACGTGGTTACTTGCAAAGAGGCCTGAAAGCAAATATAGACAGAGTGTATTTCATGTCGTGTATTTGATACTGAAACTGCTTTGGCTCCCCCTCACCCCTCCTTTTCACCTTTACGGAGAAAAAGTTTTGGCTGTCCTAGGAGCAGAAGAGAGAAGCATGGATGCAGCTGGGTAATAAACTGTTATCTGCCTAATCTGCCCTCAGCTAACCAGAGGGAAAGTTCAGAACCTGTGGCCGTTAGATGGATTTGTCATGTGACAAACCCTACGAGCGTGTTGCAGGCTTGTCACCCTGCTGAAACATCACGTCAAAACTTTGTCAGCTGTAACTCCATAACCTCCTTCTGAGCTGAATTCAGTCAAGCTGAGCTTAACTTTTGCACTGTAACTTCCGGAGGCAGCAGGTCTGGACTCTCAGACAGCAGCCGGTGCTGTCCCCCAGCCCTGCTGTCCCTGTCACCCTGGTGCAGAACAGGGGCTTTTTCTTCTGGGGCTCTTTATTCTAGCAGGTGGCTGAGGTGCCTCCTCACTGCTTGTCATTGGTATATTGCTCTTGGGCAGTGGGCTCGTAGGCTTTGTATTCTTGGTCTGGAAGGGAAAGAGGGGTTTGGCTGTAGGTATGTGTGGTTTTTTTTATTTAAAAGGACAACATCAATTTTTAAAGGATTTTTTTCACCTTCATCCAAAACATTTGACTTTTTTTTTTAACAAGTAATACCTTAAAAATTATTTATGTTATTTAGGGTTTTTTCCCCCGTTGATGTTTGTTCGGGATTTTTCACCAGAGAAGAAGTTCTGGGAGTAGGTAACAAGATAATGTGTGTTCTGCCAACCACTTACGCCCCTGTCTCTTCCCTGGGCTCTTCTGCTTCCTCCTGGTCCTCAATCATCTGCCAGTCCAGGATTGTTTCCCAAACCAGGAGTGACTTTCCCTTTGAAGGCAAAGCCATTCCTGCAGTGCTGTGCAGAGCGTGTATAACAGCACCATCCCGTCCCTGACACACCAGTGAGTTGCTCAGAGCAAATACACCAAGAAGGCTGAGGAAAGTTCCTTTGCGCTTCCCCCTTCCCTCTTTCTGAGGTCTCAGATGTTATTTGCAACATGCATCTGCTTAAAACATGGGCGTACGGGACTCCAATTATCTTTCCTAAGCAAGATCTGTGATGTTGGCTCTCTGCTGCACGGTGGTAGAAGTGGGATTTTGCAAGTGCAGGTCCAGGCAGCTGCCTGTCGCTATAGATTTGGAAAACAAAGGATGTTGAATTACTGAAGGAAACGTGAAAAAAGGGGCTCAAGCCCACATAGAGGTTTTTCAGGCCTAGCTTGCCGTGTACTTTCTGCTTAGAGAGAGATGTTGCAGAAGTGCTGTTAGGAATATAATTTCATACTGACTGGTATTATTTTTCTCTCTTGCATCTGCATCACTTACTAAATGAACTTTGAATAATTATATGGTGAAGTCCTCTCTGGACTTGACAATTAGACAGAGATACTGCAGCAGAGACACGCACACACACATAAAACATAATTGTAAATAATGGATATTGACTGGATCTGCCAAAAGTTGCAATAAAAAAGTCTTGCCTTAGGTCAATTGTTCCTGGCATATAGATGAAAAAAAGGAATCCAGCAGTGTGCTGTATAATTTGAGCTGCTGTACATCAACATTTGCCAGCTAGTTTTTTTTGCCCTCTCCTTTTTTGCCCTCTCCTTTTTTGCCCTCTCCTTTTTTGCCCTCTCCTTTTTTGCCCTCTCCTTTTTTGCCCTTTGTGAAGCTCATATCTATTCCAAAGGTAGAGACAAGCTTTTGAAAGCATTCAAACACCACAGATCACAGCCAGCATTTCTGCATGCCATAGAAGTCCTGGTTGTCTGTATACATTTTTTTCTTTTAAACAATAAAGTGTGAGGTAATACTAACCAAGCTAACATTTGCTCTTCATCCTTCTCCTGAAAATCAGTACTTTTGTTTTACTGACAGTTGTTGAACAGGGCTTGTAGGTCGCCCAGGAGTTTCCATCCAAATAGAGTAAGCAGCCGCAGTAAGGAGAGGACTTTTGCATGATGGACCTCGGACAAATTCTGCTCTAGCTGGGGTAGGGGCACATCACCCTTCCCATCTCTTTAACCTAGTGTGGCCCCACAGCCAGTCCTTCTCTGTGACAACTGCAGCCCAGAGACCTGAGTGCTCTTAGCGCTTGCTGGGGCTGAATTACAAGGTGGAATCAGGTGGTTTTCTAATTAGAAGCTATCCTGTTATTTCTTAAATAGGAATTGGCCTTCGTCTTCTGCTCAAACTCTTGATGTAGTCAAAGGAGAACAAAACATCAAGGAGTCTCGCTGACTGTGCAGACTGTGCTGCGGATTAAGGCTATCGTGATGTAGAGGAGGTTTTGCAATTGTTTATGCCAGTCCTCGGAGAGTAAGTGTGAAATGAAGATTGTGGTCTGATTTATATATATCACTTCTGTGATGTATTTCTGTGATGCTGCAGAGCTAATTATAGATAACTATAAATATGCTATTGGGAACCTTTTAAGCATTTATTTTAGCACTCTTGAGGAAGCCAATACTAAGTTTAGTAGATTGTGGTGAATTATTGACCTAACAAATTATAACCATGGACTACAGTATGGTATTGACATTACAGATTGTACTGTCGTCTTTAGAAGTCATTACAGAATTTAATTCGGGGCATGCCGAACTTTGAGATTTACATTGGGTGGGATATCGACTCCATAATATACAAGACATATGTTAACCAGCATGCATAGCAGACGCTGTTAAAATGCCTTCCATAGAAGCCATAGAAATTACATAATAAATTCAAATCGGATTTTTTTTTTTCCCATCTCCTTGTGTTCAAGGAGCTGTAAATGCAGATATATGAAGGCCTATGGTGAGTGGCAGGTACTACTATAATTCTTAGAAATAAATCCACAGCGTCATTTTCCTAACAGGCATCAGAAACAAGGTTTCTTTTCTTTTCTGTTTGTATAACCTTTAGCATTCTGGAAACAACCTAATCTTGAGGGTGGAAGAGAAGAGAAACGGGGAGTTGCTACATGCCCGTGTAAAGGGAGAAGTGATGATTTTGTATGGCCGTAGGACACATTTTATTACCAAGTGCATGGTTGGTTCCTGGACTTGTAAGCAGAGCAAGGTGTGGGCTGCATTTCTTTTAAGAGCCTCGGAAGCTGGCCGAAGGTTTGGGGCATTGTGCTAAGTCCCAGCAGTAGAGAAGTGAGGAGCGCAGTGCAAGCACTTGAAATCTACAGTCAATAGCGTGTGCCATGTGTGGCAGCGTTCAAGATGCGCTTCCCCCACCAGCACATACCGCTCCTGTACAGGACATATTGTGGTGGTTTATATGGGATAGCTCAGCAGGAATCGCTGCATCTGCTCCTGAAGTGAAACTATTTTTGAGGAAGCTGCCGAATGCAGAAACATGCTAAGACGGTCCTGGGGAGGATTTCTGTATTCCAGGGAAACCCTAGGAGGATTTATGTAGCCAAAGTAAATGGTAATTCTCTGGCTGTTTCTAGAGTTTCCTTTTTAAATCCGTTCAGGAAGAAAGTCTTTCCTGCTCCTTCATACTGCCTGGCATTTGGTCTGCCTCAGACTTCTTCAGAAACAAAATTGATCTGGCAGTAGAGGATGTTGAGAAATAGTCTCTGCGTTGCTGTCCTCTTTCCTTGGGATTTATTGCTGGGGAAAAGACGATGTGTGGATTCCTGTCCCTATATGGCGAGTATAGAAAAAACAAAGAAATGCCTCCATTATTTCTGAAATAGAGTCGTTATGCCCAGACTGCAGTTCTATTTAACTCTGAATTCCGAAGGGGGGAAAACTATAGACCATCAGTAGAATAAGAATATTACATTATTTAGGCTTTTGTTTGATAATGGATCGTTCAAAATCTTCTGAGAATCAGAGGTGAGCAATAATTTATGAGATGATCAAATGTAGATACTGTATCCGGGGCAATAAAAGTCTGGATCGGTTGATTTATTTGGTGAAGGTTAGACATGCTACTCAAATATTGATAGCACCTTTCTGAAGCACAAGTTAGCTTGTTAAAGGCATAACAAAAATGATGCAAAATAATGAAAAAAAATATTAAAATACCATTCCTACTGGTGCTAAAACAGCTCTGTGCTTTGAAACATTTGGGCTTTCACAACACCTGATGATCTACATTCGTCCTTCAGGGCCATAATGACAAGTACGCTGGACTGTGTACAACAGACTGTGGAAGAGTTCTGCCATCGTAGGCATGTACTGGTTCAAGAAATTAATCTCATGTTTAATCTGGTTTGATACTGTCTCTTAATTTGTTTTGCTGCTGCAGTAATTGGCTAAGGTTTGTTTATCCATAAGGACAGTTGCAATTGTAGTTTGAAGGTAATTTCAAGTTTAATAGAAAACTCTAGCTCCTTCATCCTTCTAATTGGCCACATTATTCCGCTCTCCTTTAACTGAGGTGGGAAATAATCCCTTTGAGAAGACTGAGACTACTGAGAGAGATTAAGCCTCTACCAACCTGAATGAAAACAAGAACAGATAAACACCATTAGAATTCAAGAGACCTTTCTGTACTGAAAAAGGTAAATTCTGATCTGGACTGACATGTAGAGCCAGATTTTCAAAGAAATTAAAGCTGTTTCTGCAAATTTTTGTGAATGGAAAATTGTTTTTTGCTTTAGGAAAGGAAACTGGCATGCCATTATATCATCGTATACCTACAGTCCAAGAGCTGTTGATATGCAGATTAGTATTTAGAGTCAGGTTTGGAAGATCCTGGAAATCATAATCCAGACTGAAAATGAAGTATAGTTTTACAACGTCACGTATCTGTGTGGGGGATTTTCTTTGTTACAGAAGAGGCAAGTTTTGTAATAGGAATACTTGTAGAAGATGTGCAAGAAAGACGGTCATAAGTCCCTCTGGTTTTTGTTTGTTTGTTCTTAAGACAATTGCTACATTTATAGCAAAGCTCTTAAAACTCTTCATTCATGGGAACAATATCAGGAGACAGTAAGAGCCATGTTTATATTAGGAAGCTTTTCAGTTGTGGTTTAGGGCGTATCAGCTGGTGCTGTCAGAGGGTCACAGCCAAAATGGCTTTTTTAAGGTTGGTTTGTGCTAGCTAATTGCTCTGCAAAAGCTCTGCAGTGAAATTTAGAGCTGCACAAACTTCTGTAATATTAGTCATTGGCTTGAGTAAATGAATAAGATTACTTAACACTCCATACGTAACGGGAAAAACTCTTGTGTGGCAACATAGACTTGGATTCCCTTAGTTGTGTTGTCTAATACCTCCAGGTTTGGTCCAATGAGGCCAAAACCAGGGTTACTGGAAAGCATGTTTCACGTACCCAACAATCGTGTCAGAGTTTATGCACATTTTATGTTTGCTCATTATTAAGAAAAACATGTTCACTGCAGTCACCATTGACACTTCTGTGAGAAGTTTTGTTCATTTGCCACTGGTAGTTTCATTTAAAACGCCCTGCAAAAAATAAGGGAACATGGTGAAATGGGGCCTGTACTTAGTAGAGTTTGCTCATCAGTACCTGGGGAAAGATCATGAGGACCTGAGAGCCTGTTTTGTTTAATTGGTTAAAGTATTTTTCATTGAATACACAGAAAAACCAGGAGATATGTGCCTAAAATCTTGTGTGTCCCTCTACACATCACACTCCGCGTTTAATCTTATAATTCCTGTACAGGAGTTTGGACTTACAAATAATAATAAAAATAACTCCAAATACAATCCTAAATATCACAATTGTCATCATAAAGCTGCAAGAGTTGACCACAAAACATACAAATTTGACCTTCTAGCAAGTTCCTGTTTATTTGCTCTCTCCCCTGCCACGCATCTTTTAATGGGCTTAGCTGTCAGACAGTTTCTAATTTTGAGTGTCTTGTGTCATCATCCCTACTGTCCTGATTTACAGCCAGCTTTGCTATGTGTTATGGGAGGGGTTTTCAAGGGTGACCAAGTTCCAATTAAAATCTCGTCAGTAAAATGCCTGATATGATGTGTGCATGGATTAAAATCACAGTAGGTGATTTCACTAACTCTAGCCTCTGCCCGAATGGTGTTGTCTTTGATCTCCTAAACAGATTTGTCTTCTTTCGTTGTTGGTTTTCAAACTACCATTTTTTCTGGAAAAAAACCATTGTGCTTGCTGATTTTCCTCTGTTTACTTTCCATAACTTTAAAAGTTTCTTTGAAGTTGTCAACAAAAACAGCTGTTTCTCAATCCATATAATTACTGGAAAAAAGCATCCATTTTCTAAGTCTGCCAGGCTGTTTTTTTTCTTCTAACTAGCACGCTTTTACCCATTAATAGTGTTTTTTAGTTTTATTCTGGAGGCAGCCTAGCCTGCTTTGAAAGACACACTAATTCTTACACTTGATTCTTAACAATAATTTTATTACACATGAAATTCCATTTAGAAAGAAATGAGACACTTGGTAAGAGATTACTTAGGCTGCAAAGTCAACCACAGAAGTTATAAAATACTGGAATGAACTTCGTTTTAGTTTCCTTATGCATTTTGAGAATAATAATATGAACATATATTCTCCAGGATTTTTTATATTCCTTATGTGCAAATTGAGAATTTCTGGTATACTGTTTTGTCCAAACTTGGCTGTATTTTCACAGGTCTGGTAGAAAGAGACAACTTGTTTGACTGTTAAAATCCAGAGGTATTTCTCCAAGCAGGAAAGCATTAGATCTTCCCACATACAAGAACTAGTTGATATTTTAGAGCATGCATAAAGCATACTTTCCAAACCATTTTGGCTCCCATTCATCTCCTTTGGAGAGATGTGCCGTATTTCAGAAATTGCAGCTTCATTTGAGGAAATTGGGAAAATCACCCTGGCTGCTAGTTTAGGAATAAAAACAACCAACCCACCCCAGCCCAGGCAGTCATCCAGCAGGATTATTTCATGCTGAATGGTGAAAGTTTGGCAAAGAAACGAAGAGCTGACATCCAGGTCATATAATGGAGAGTGCTAGAAAAGTGCACAAAGTGATACAGTTTTTCTGATAATATGAAATATGAACTGATTGAAACCCGTGTGCTTGGGTGCTAAATGCTCTTCAGGGTTGCAGTTGGTTGTGCCCATGGAAACTGCGCTGGAGAAGTTTGGAAATGCAGAGATTGCGGTATTGTGCTGTACATCTTGGAGGCCCAGGTATCTCAGTTGCGCAGATCCACTAAGAATTTGGGTGATACTCTTCTGTCACAGTACCCTGTCAGGATTGAGCCCTTTGATACTTTCCTCAGGATGTGTTTCGGTCACCTTCAACAGGACAAACCTTCTTTTGAAAACCTAAGAAGTATTAGTATGCTGCTGTGGGGGGAAAGGTACTTAGAATAATTATGCTCCAGAGAACAGAACTGAGAACATTTGTGGGGGAGAGACCAGAAGATTGCAGTAAAACTAAACGCTAAATAAGGAAACATCATTAGACAACAGGGCTAACCTTGGGTTTGCTGCTTTGCATTTAACTCCACATACTGGAACAAAATATAAACAGGAAAGAGCAGAGAGTGCCCTGATAGGAGAGAAAAATGCCATTTTTGTGTGTGTGCTGTCAACAAGCAGAGACAAGTCACAGATAGCAAAAAAACCAAACCAAAACAAAAAAACCCACCACGTTTTAACAGCCCCCAAACTGTTAGATTGAGGCGATGAAACAAATACAAAATTACGAGTGTGTTATGGCATGACCGAGTGTAATGCTGAACACAACCAACTATTAGCACGCTTAAGGTGTAGGCTGAAGTGAGGCCCTATAAAGAAAAGTACGGTCTTCAGTTTGATTAAAGATAAGATCTAATCATACATCTGTCTGAGTGTCACCAAGTTTTTTGCTGACTTATGACTTGGTTGCGTTTCGTGGGTGTGCCTTCCATGCTCAGAGCAGCTGGTTCCTGCAGGAGAGAGTAGCTGATAGTTGAGGCTTGAGTGTGGTGTAGGGCAAAATATTTTGGGAAACGTGGCTTGGCAAGAACTCAAGGTCTTCCAACAAGTTGCCATTGACTTCATCTTTGTTGTGTTTGCAGAATGACCCGTATTTCCTCATTCAGTGTAAATTCTAATTTTAAGCACAGCTGCCAAGAGTAGAAGAATTTGAGGCATGCGCATGCAAATACCTTAATAAAAATAATTTCCCAGATCTATCTAGAGATTTATAAAATAATAATGAAGAATATTATGCATTCAGATTAATAGTAGATGAATGTAAATTAAATCTTTTGAGATTCACCCACTGATTCTGATCTGGGGATTCTCTCTTTTTTTTTTTTTTTTGCTTTGATTTTTAAAATGTGCTTATCCATAAACCCTGGGAGTATGCAAAAATAATAATGATTACAGCTTGTACAAAATAAATTAGCAAGAAATTCTTACTCCCCTCTAATTAATTCCCTAATAAATACTGAACAAATAACTATGTCCTAAACTCACTTATATTTACAAGGTAAGCAGCAAATGGAGGTAATAAGGGAAATTAAAATATGGCAACAGGAGGTGAAGTGAAATGGGCTGCAGGAGGATGGAGCGAGCATTCTCGGACAAGGAGAATCATTTGTCTGCCAGCGCAGCACGGGGAGGAGAATGTGGCCATTGAGACTTGCTGCCGAGTTACTGTACTAGGAACTACGTACGTTTGAAGAAGCAAAATATGATTTGCCCAATGACAAAATGATGCTTTCTTATATTGTGTGCTCACCTAAAACGTTCTCATCTGTTTGGCTCTACGTGGACATCTTCAGCTGGTATTGTTTGGGTACTTCATCCTCCTTGAGAGGAGCAAACTGTCAAGGATCCATCGGCAAAAGCTTTTCATTCTACTTGTGCAACTTCTGCTTCTTTTTGCCGATGTTGACATAAAGAGCCTGGAAATATAAATCTTCTTTGGGATAAACCTCCAAAATAGCCCACTTATGTATTAGTATTTAATGAACTATTCTCTGACCTGTTTGGTGGTAACTTTATAGATAAAGCTGTATGATGGTTGGAATGGTGAGAAGCCAAGGATTTAGCTGTAAATAAATGATTCCTTTAAGTCTGTACTATACGAAAAGATTTTCTGTGTTAGTTCTGTGGGTTTGGATATTGTTCAGTGCATGGATTATTTTCATGTTCAGAAACACGTCAAACTCCATTTTGAAAGTTGCTTTCGGTATCTAAAGAAAAATAGTCCTAATTTTGCCCATGCTTATTAGAACCTATATAGCTCAGTTCTTCTTTCTAGATTGAATAGCTCCTCTTTCTCTCAACGGATTATACAATGCATATATTTATAGACAATAATCATACCCCTCTTAGCCTTCCTTTTGCTGTTCTGTGGAAACCAAGCTCTTTTAGTCTTCTCTAATAAAAGCATACTTCCAGTTCTGCAATTGCGTTTGAAACCCTCTGTATACCTCCTTCAAGTTAAATTCACCTCTGACTACTGGTGACCAGAGTTTTGGATGAGCTTCTGTCAGTTCTAGCTCATGTAATTAATCAAAATTCAGGTGGAGAACATCTTTAAAGCTTCCTGTGCCAAGAAAAAAAAAAAAATCTATCAACTTAGATATGCTCTGGCTGGAAAGCTCGTGTGTTCTCTTATTTTTTTTTTTTGTTTTACTTTCACATTATTATACTCCTTTCATCATCTGATCTAAAGCTTTGCCTATCAGCCTAATGTACCTACAGCTGCTGGGGTCATTTCCCCCCCTTTCCATTTTCTAAAATGTAGATGTTGGTTTAGGTTTTCTTTGTCTCCAGGTCAGGTACAGATTAGATGTAAAACCAGGATGATTTATTTAAAAAACCAGTGAGAAATCTGCACCTTTTAATAACAGATGTGCTAGCAAAGTAACTAATCCCAAGAGATTTTTGTGTCTTAGGGAGAAATCTTGTCAACATGTCTTTTAGTGCTCCTTCAGCTTTAAATACATCCCAAAGATTAAACCTTGGGCCTCAAAAAACACAAAGTGCCTTTATTTACAAAGGTCAATTTGTGAGGTTTCAGCTAGTGTCTTTAGTGCTTAAGTGTCATGTTATAGCTGGAGTCTCCAGTTGGAAGTGTGCCCTGGCCTGTGGATTTTCCAGCTAAGTAACATGCCAGGGCCTTAGCTAGAGGAGTTGGCAGGAATAGACATTGTGCTTCTGTACAGTTTTCAGTTTTTATCCTGTTACCTTCTCCTCCCGTGGAAGTCACAGGCATGCTGTAGGGCATGTATTGCTATGTTGAGCCTTAACCTTAAAACTTGTGCTATGTAGGGAGCAGACCAATTCCAAGTTCCTAATCTCCCAGTTTTGTTCAATTTACATGGATGAAAAGTATTTATTGTTTTAATATAAGGCAGTCAAAAGCTCTGGGCTTTTCTAAAAACGTATATTCAAAGCCATAAATGTGTTGGTATTCTTTTAGATGCATCAGACGTATGCTGCGTGAATAGAAAAGGACTTTTAGAAAAGAAGTTCAAAGGACTTGATCTTGTTTGCTCTTGGAGAAATCTTGTGTTGATCAACAGATTTGCTTGAGGAGGAGCTGCAAGGTCAGATGTGGTGGTAGAGTGGTGCGGGGCAGTAGGCAGGAGTTGGATAGTGGTCTGAGATGAAAGTCTCTGCTCCAGGTGTTCGCTATTTGGGGCACTCTGCTGAAAATTACACACTTTACTTGATTCAAAAGAAAAACTGTAATATTGGTGTATGTAGTCTGTGATCCCTTGTCAGCGTGAAATAATGGCATCAACACATCATGCCCCCAACATATGATACAGCCCTTCCTGGGAAAGTGTTTAATCATCATAATCGCACATGATTATGACTTTTGATATGAAAAGAGAAGTTTCTTAATAGAAAAACTTCTTTTTTTAATCTGCTGCTTTAAACTTAATCCACTGTACTTTTCCTTGCGACTCTAAAGCTAAAAATTGCCAGGTTATTCTCAGTTATGTGAATAAAAATTAGTCAAATACCATTATAGAGGCTGCCTACAATATGCTTTGTGTTTTCTTTTGAAGCAGGTCCTCCCCCAGCTCTTTCCTCTTTTGAATACGGCTGCACCTCATCAGTTCTCCTTTTCTTCCTGTTGTTACCTAGTTGTGCGAGGGGGACGAGCAGCTCCATGAGAGCAATTTTAGCAGAACCAAACCAATTCCAACTGCTACGTTCGAGGTGCTTGTGTCCATGCAACTCCTACTGCCAGCTGCAAGAAAACCAAGTTGTTTGGATGAGAAACGCCTAGTTTTGAGCCGCAGGTGTGCTTGTGTTGTCCTGAACTTGAGAGAAAAGCTGCCGTCGGTGTGGGATTTCCCGTTGTGTTGCACTGTAGTGCAGCGGGATGCAGCTTCTGAAGGAGTTTCCGATGAGCTCCTCGAAACATTTAAAACAAAGCAGTCATACAGCTTGTCCATAGCTGACTGGCCATGGGAGGTAGCATGCTCTAATGGGAAGCTAAATGACCAAGGACCCATTCTAGCTCTGCCAGGGATTGATTTCTCGCTGGGTTTATGGTACGTCACTAATAACCAGACTTGTCTGTGCACAGATTTCTCTAAAAAACATCAGGTTCCGGTCATTGTAAAGCTCCTCACTCTCATGTAACAAGCTTGTATCCAACTCCAGGGCATGCTCCAGGGCAGGCTGCCTTTCCTGGAAAGGTTGAGCGCTGGAAGTTAGACTCTGATGCAAAGGCAGCAGTGTGGTGAGGGCGCTGCACCCTAATGGATGTGGGACTAAGATACGGAGATACTTCTCCAGCTTTGCCACTGTTTTCCTCTGTCCCAGTAGGAGATTACTTCACATAGCCGTTTCACCTCTCATCCACTGATTGTCTTGTGTATGTAGGCTGTAAGATTCAGGATTGTGGCTTGGTTTTGTGAGGTATACACTGATACTCTGACTAATAGGGGAAGTTATTATTTTTATATAATAAGCTGAGCTTATACCCGATCAAGCACGGGTGACTTTGGACTAGAACTGTAGCTTCAGACATGGCTATGGAAATTTTCTATTTTTCCAGTGCATTACTTTTAAAATCTGACATGATTGCTGATCATAACACACTACTCTTTGATGTGTCCTTCACCTGTTTGTGCCGGTCAGTTTGCTGTGATGAAGGCAGGTAGCAAATCTTTACCTCTGCATGTTCTTCTGCTTCCCGACTATTTTCTTGTGCTAAGACTTGTGTTGCAAAATGTATGCTTCAGTTTCTAGACTGCTTAGCCACAGCGCCTGTAAATCCAAGTAAATGAAATTTTCCTTAATGAAGCAGCAAAGAACTATATGCATAGATGCAGAAGACTTTTTTTGCTTTCATTATTAAAAGGGTACTTAGCATGAAAATTCCTTCTCGTTTTTTTTCCTAATAGCCCAGTGCTTCATATAAACTGCAGACTGTTTTCCCTGTACTAGAAAATGTTGCTGTTCTTATGTCTCCAGGGATACGTTGAGAGAGTGAGCATTTTTAAGATAGCACAAACTTTTCAGTTCGTGGCTTACTCTTCTATAGGAGTGCTTGCTATAGGGCCTTTCAGTAGGACTGTCATGTAACTTGGCACTTCAAGAAGAACCTGCAAGCAAAGAAACCTGGGAAAGTATTTGGAGCTTATTCCCAGAGCAGTTGAGTCAAATCATAAATACTAATTCTTGCCTTGCAGGCGCTGAGGTCCTCCAACTCTTTTTGAGTTAAGAAAAGTTAACGACCACCCAGATGAAGCTTAGCTCAGATTCAAATTTGCAGATAATTCATTTTGGGTTGTAAGAAGTCATTTTGTTCAAGTGACTTTTGAAAAATTTCCGTTCCCTGTGATACCAAATCCCTTGAAATCGTTCGGTTGGAGAGAAGATCATCTGTCATCCAGTTACAGTTGGTTGTAGTTGTGGTCACCTCACCAGGTGCTTTAACCAAGAGTGCTGGGAGAGCCACCTGGAGAGCCAGGTATGACAGGTCCCAAGTGCATCACTCTCCTCCTTGTCTCATGAACCGTATTTATTTACTTGCAGAAAGCAGAACAGGAGAGGCTGAGCAGGCAAGCCAGGGAGCTTCTCTGGAGAGGGCTGGCTGGGAATTGACTGGGCAGGTGGGATGGTGAGGGCCAAAGCTGTACTCTGAATCGTACAATGCACTAACCGTAGGTAGCAGAAGAAATGGCAGAGCGCCTCCACCAACTCCATGGGGAGATGTAGCGCTGATGATGACAAACAGCTCCCCACTTAAAATAATTCCCGAGAGAGAAAGGTCCGGGAATTGAACTTCCCCTGTGTGTATGGTGAAACATGCCCAGCCTTATGCTCTGAATGGGTCTGAAGTGGATGGGAATGCGGTGATTTTCTGCCAGCGTTTATTGGCTGGAAAGGAAGAGCTTGAAAATAAGTGACTTTGAGTGAAGTAGTGGAGGCAGCAAAGTGTTTTCTGTCTCTCTCACCCCTCAGGAACAGCTGTGCCTCTCACTCTTTTTTTCATTTTGGGTGCCAGGGTGGTGGATTTGTCTTGGGCTTTGGATTTTGTAATAGCTGTTTAGAGGGCAGAGAATTCAGGAATCGCTTTAACCAAGTTTGAACACCCAGAAAGTTTTAATAACCCTTTGGGAAGCCAATGGCTAATCTAGAAATCCATGTTCAAGTTAACCTGAGTATTTGTTCCATTATGTGAATGCCTTGCAGTTGCTTCTTCATAACCTCTGTGAGGAGAACATCACCTGCAAGGAGCTAGAAGAGGTCTGGTTGCTTTGGGCAGGCTGGTGAGCCACAGCATTAATATAATCATCTTCAGTGGCTTGTTAAAAAGAGTAGGTGGGAAGGTAACAAAACATTTTGAACTTGTGAAGAACAACTTTACACAGGAAAAGACTTTGCTATTGTCACGGAGAGTTTTACCGTTGACTTCAGGGTGTACATGCTACTGTGCTGCTCGCTTATTGACACAGCAGATGATTTTGATGCCTGATAATTGAATTGTGTGCTGCCAGGAGGAAACAGGGAGACAGTTTCTTCAGGGACTGTCTCGCTCTAGTGGGATGCAGCTTATGAATTATATACTGGGATTTTCAGAGAAACACAGCGCTACCTTAGCTCAGCTCCCAGTAATGTCATTGACAGCCTTGCTGTTTCTTCTTGGAGCCGTCGATGCGGGTTTCTGTTAAATCAACCTCACTGGTCCTCCTCAGTTTTTCTTTGGGATGAGGAGACAAATCGCGATGTTTCATTCAATTTATTCTTAATGATAATGGGGAAAAATAGATACGGTTTTAACAGGGGGATTACATACATCATCCCCTAGCTGGGAAGGCACCCTTTCTAAATTAGCGCTGAATGTTCATTCTCACTGCAGAGAATGTCAGTCCTGGAGTAATCCGAGTCTGGCTGATTGCTCAACACGTTGTCAAAATCTTTGAAACCGGAATGAGGAGTATTCCATAAATGGTTGTAAATTGCTGAGTTTGCATATATATTTACTCTGAATCTATAGGCATACTTCTTTAGTATAACTTGTAATTGTTCCCAATCAGATTCAAATCTTGATCTTAGTATTGTCTTTCTAACATATTGTAAGGAAATTAGTCACTTGTGTGTTTATTTTAAATAACACTTTTTAATCGCAGAATAAAAATAAAAGTAACCTAGAACTGCATAAATTTTTGCTTCAAGAAATATTCGATGCTTTCATGTTCAGCAAATGTTAAAATGGAGTCTTTCTATGTTAAAGAAACGTTTCATTATGAGTGACTATTCCCAATAGAAGATGTTGTTTAAGTCTCCGTTTGAAGTTTGTTTCAGCAAAACAGCCTTTTCCCTTTGCAAGCTTTCACCAGATGTTGCCGACCAGTAGCACTAACCGGTGTGTGTTTGCAAAACTGGCTCAGTTTTTCAAAGTTTATTTTGCCAGCACTGCATCAGACAAACCTTGAAGGCAGTGCTGTGTCTTCTATTAGATCGACTGGTAATATTTGTAAGAATTAGATAAGCTTTCAGGCGCGCAGTTTCCTCTTCAGATTTGAAACTAGAAGCAGCAGATTTCAAAGCTAAGTGGAAAATGAGTTTTTAGAGTTTAATTAGCTGGGCATCAGTTAGACTGTATCCCTAAACGGCAATGGCTACAGCAACATGACCGTGAGAACGGCACTCCACAGCTGCTGGCAGCATGCAGCAACACTTCATAGAATAGGAAAAAAGAACACCCAACGAGAAGGGACGTGGAAATGGAGGTTGAACAAAGACAGGTCAGAGCAATACACGGCTACTCAGCCACAGTGAGTACTCAGAGCAGAGCGGAATTATTTTTGTTAGGCATATAAGTAAAGTAATTAGATATCTGGACCAACTAACCCGTGCAGCTGTTGCAATGCATACCCACTTTCGCGATGTCTCCTTGACATAGTTTTTGTGAAATTCTGTAGGACACTTGATCCCGCTCTCAGCCCGCTGTGCTGCTGATGGCTCTTCAGCAGAGCTCTCCAGCAGGATCGATAAGGAATCCTGCTTTGTAGCTGGGGTTACATCACGAGCAAGTTCCCAAGACACTGTGATTTGGGCAGTTTAAAATAGGAGCGAGCCAGATCCTCAGCTGGTGTAAGCTGTGTTACTATATTAAATTCAGACGGGCCTAATTATAAGTGCTCAAGCAGTCACTGAGGGTTGCACAAGCTACTGCTCTTGTGAGTGTGTGCTCACCCATAAAAGTGAGATTGCACAATCTAACCCGATACGAATGCGTCGCTGTCTGAGCTGCTAATTGAAAACAAACATGGTAGGATTAATAATTCACTTCCCTGGAATTTCTGTATTATAAATTACCGGGGGGACCTACCAGTTGCGTTAAGAGATGCTACTCTATTGCAAGATTACTAAGTCCCAACAGCAATGACTGGAGGCCTCTAAACAGGGAAAAGTTGGACTTGCAGAGGTTTTTGATTAGGTATTTGTTTGGGTTTTTTAGGGTTTTTTTGTTTGTTTGGTTGGTTGGGTTTTTTTTCTTTTTTCTTTTTCCAGTTGCTATGGCTTTCATGCCTTGTGCAGCACAGGGTGCTGTTTCCAAGCCTGCACGGAGGAAGTCAGTAGCAAAACTCCTGTTGACTTAAGCAGAGGAGGGTTCGGGTTGTTTTGCTGCACAGGAAATGGGGCATTTTTCTGTCTAGTACTTAAGTGTATTTTCCCTTTACAAAAGTCTGTCCACATTTTGCAACAGGGAAATAGGAAATTGTCTTTTCTCTCATTTGGGAGGAAGTTGCTCTCTGCCCTCTTAATTAGTTGTTTGAAAGATGAAAGCAAGTGCCCAGGGGTCAGGGCGTTCCAGGAGGTTTGGTATTTTTGAACCAAAGAACTTCTAAGAAATGACACATTATGAATTCTGATTTATCCAAGCCCCACTGATTGCTGCCTGCAGAGGCACTTACAGAGATGCATATTCTGCTCTCATCTTCTTAATTTAGAGCATAGGCTATAGCGTCTATCAGGCTATTGCTTCTGCTGACCTGAACATACATATAAAACGTATTCGTGGAACCTGGACCATTCCTTTCTGGTCCTGTATGGTGGCTGAGACTTTGGACTTCATTCTCCTGTGGCTTCTGTAATTACCGCCTAGGAGAGGGTCCCCACGAATTAAATTGTCTTGTCAAATAGGGTTATAAAGGATTATAGGGATAGGATTATAAAACCTGCTTTCCACATCAGAGAAGTAGCACAGTGCAGCAAGGCCATAAGGTGGATGTTCAGGGGGTCAACCTTTCCTACAGCCATGCCAGCTGGTCTTGTCAAAGTAACCCCACACAACTCTGCTCTTCCCCTAGTCGTCTTAGACTGTCCTTGATAGATCTTGGGTCCGCAGGCTATCACATTTTCTGCAAGTGCCTTGATGGCACGCAAGCAGCTTAAAAGTAGTAGTCAAAACTCCAAAACAACCCTATACCTCCTCATCGTCCTCCGTCTGGGAGGATGCAGACCTGAGCAGGGTTGTTCAGGTTCCTCGTACTGCCCTTGTTGGGGGTGGTGGTGTGTGCTGGTCGCAGCTGTTCCTTTTTCTGTGTCTCTTTCTAATGTGTGTTATTCCATTTAAAAGCATCTTTTTATGTTTGTATATTGGGAGGTCTAGTTGCACTTTTGTGAGAGAATAAATGTTTAATTCTGTTTGTGGTTTCTTTTTTTTAAAAAAAAGCTAAAATGCCAGACCAATCCAACCAAAAAGACTCCTGAGATTCAGTCTCTGTGTGGCTCAGCATCTTTGTTTAAGATCCATTTTTCTTCAGCGTCTTTCATTTCTCTCATGTGTTTGCTGTTAAAGCCTTTATTTTTAGTGCTTGTCAGTCCTTTCAGTCGGCAAAATCTTCTTTTTACGACATGCTCTGCATGTGCCCGTAGCTTCTGTAAAACATTTCACAGTGGGTTGGAGACTGCTTCAGGGTACGAGTATTATTTGTTGTGGTAAATATAACCCGTGGCCTCTCACCCTGAAGGCCACATTCTGATCTGGTAACAGCCAACCTGGGCATGCCTGCCCTTGCTGAGCACGTGGTCTGTAAATCTGCAGTGCCGTCATCTCCGTGCTCTGCTCTGCACATCTGCTCTGCACGGTTTGTGCTGATGGACTTTCAGCCTGTCTCTGCCCTGCCTTGATTTCCCTTTGTTTGATTCTCATGGAATATGTTGGCCCTGGTTTTCTTTTAAATTTCTTGCCTTTTGTGTGGTGTTGTCTGATCTCTTTCTGCCCCTAATTATGTCGTGACTCTTCCATTTCCCGCCTTAGTTCTTGCTCTGAGTGTGATAAACCCAAATGTAGCTCTGCCATATTTCATTATTTTCACTTCTGCCAGTATCTGAGTGGCCACATGCAGCAACTCAGAGATAAGCCCTCCAGTGTGCCATTTTCCTGCTGCCATACCTGCACACATAGCTGTTTCATAGTGCTTCTTTGGCTCTTTTCACTCGGATTTTATTTTACTTATTTTTTTCTGTGTTGAGCAGCAAGTTTGCCTTCTACTGCTGGTATGTCCCAGGTGGTTGTCGGCAATGTCATGTTTCACAAGAGCAACTTAAGAGAGTAACAGAGTCATTCCCTTCTCCTAACACTTCTTTAAAAGAAAACGGAGGGGGAACAGATTTTGTTTTAATTGATAAATAGTTTGTAGCATCTGCATGAGCACTAGCAGTATTGTTCTGCGTTTAGAGCTGTAAATGTGGCGTCGACTGATTTCAGAAGAAATAAAATACATGGAGGTATTTGCACTACTCCAGCATCACTAGAACTCAAGACATATATTCCACTGTGAGAGGAATGATAGGAGTGTGGGAATGTTATTGTAAAACCCAGGGACAGATCTGTGGCTGGTCAAAGTCAGCATTGCTTTTTCACCATTGCAACTATCTCACCTTTGTAAGGAGCTTGCCCCATCCAGGCCTGGTGACCTGTCATGTTGGGAGATGGAGAGCTAGTGCTCACTGTCCTTTGCAATTTTTAGATATTCCTTATGCAGTTGTCTTACTGACTGGTGAGAGATTACACAGACTTCAGTGCATTAAGGACTTCTCTGCTCTCAGTACTAAGCTTTGCCCTAACTCCTGGTGTCAGTTGTGCTCGTGTTGGGCAGGATAAGGGTCACAGAATCACAGCGGTTGGAAGGGACCTCTGGAGATCATCTAGTCCAACCCCTCTGCCCCAGAGCAGGTTCACCTAGAGCAGGTTGCACAGGATGGTGTCCAGGTGGGTTTGGAATGTCTCCNGCCATTGGCCTTCTTGGCCACCAGGGCACATTGCTGGCTCATGGTCATCCTGTTGTCCACCAGGACTCCCAGGTCCCTTTCCACCGAGCTGCTTTTCAGCAGGTCAGCCCCTAACCTGTACTGGTGCAAGGGGTCATTCCTCCCCAGGTTCAGTACCTTACACTTGCCCTTGTTGAACTTCCTGAGGTTTCTCTCTACCCAACTCTCCGGCCTGTCCAGGTCACGCTGAATGGCAACACAGTAGTCAATGTAGTTGAGATCTGGAAGTAAGATTAGCTTCAAACTGGACCTGAAAGTTGGGTTCACAACCTATCCGGTGCTCCTGAGCTAGGATAGGGACAGCTGTAGACAAGCTCTTATATATGGCAATCAGCTGTCCATGTGAGAGGCTGTAGCACGGTTGGAAGAGTGCTTGTGTCCGTATGTCTTATGTATTGGTGTAGTTGGGGTTATTTCCTCAGGATGTTTGTAAAATACCGCCTTTGACAACCCTGCCTATTTTTCTTCCTAAGCCCTGCAAATTTTTACATCCTTGTCCTGTTTCAGACAGGTATGAGCAAAAAATAAAGATCTCCGAAGTCCAAGTTTCCCCCAAACAGGCTAGATGAAGAGCTAAAAAAATGCTCATGCAGGTTCAGCTGGTAACTGAATTGGGATTGATATGAGGGATGGAGGGGGATGTGATGAATGTAGTCGTGTGAAAATTTGGTGGTAGAGCTGACGTCTTATTAGACAACAAAGGCCTACAAGAGCTGTGCAGGAGTGGGTCCCTTAAAATGGAAAAGAAAAAAGGATACAAAGTAACCCGTGTCAAAATAACTTGTCAATGAGAAAATATTTTTCCTTTCTCCTTGGAATTAAAAAAAATTGTAGTGGCTTTGTCTAGCACAGAGATTTCGGATTCTCCACACAGCATTTGCAATTACTACTGGAAGGCTGAAGTGCCTGGAACTGGTGTAGCTCTAATTGTGGCATGGTCACACTCCTGCTGCAGTACTGGTAGACTGTATTTAGATGTAATCAAGCCACTAACATGGGCTGTTAGTCCAAATGCTAGTGTCAATGAGGCAGGCAGTGTTAAGTTGTGCTTTAAGATTGTCAAGTAGTGCTGAATCAGGTCAGATATTCTCCCTGTGTCTCGCAAGACGGTTGGTGGTGTTCCTGGGAAAGCACACATGATGCCGCATGGATGTGCCTGCTTGTGAGGGAGCCAGCAGCTGGGAACAGTGCTGCTCCGCTCTGCAGCGTCCTTCCTCCTTCCAAACGCTCCCTGTCTGTAAATGTTAAGGCATTCAAGAAAGAACCAACATAGCAACATCCAAAAATGCCCTGTCGCAGCCTGAGAGTGGGGAAAATGATGTTGGCTGAAGGTTATGATTCGCTGCGTGTTTGGAGAGAGGCGAATACCCCACGCTGATCCCGGAGCGGCACGTGCACCCTGCTGGGCTGGCCCTGGCAGGCACACCCACAGCACCATGGGCTCATCTCAGCCCCCATCCTTCCCAGGCACTGGCAGGGAGGGCAGAGACCCAGGAGGTTATCGGTGAAAGGAGATTCTTCGTGTTACACGTGTGTAGGAATGGACAGGAGCTGGGTTAACAGAAGCTGTCATCACATGCCAGTTTTGTTCCAAGTACGGCATGTGTTGTATAACCCACAACTCGAGAGTTAACGGATGAACTATGAAATGCTTGTCAAAAGTACACGAGTGGTAGTCACTGTAAAATTGTTGGAACCTGTTATCATTGTAAATATAACACTTTTTGGGTTTTATGTGCACTTTTCAAAATGTTCTGGGAATAATAAAGTAGGTTTTCTATTGCAGAGGCAGGGTTTTTTGTTTGTAACGTCACCTTTTTCACACTGACTAGCATCAAAAAGCTAAAATTGTATTAAAAAGAAAAAAAAAACCACCATAGCAGCTGGTATTTAGTGATCCAAAAAATAAGCTTGACTCGTATGGCGTCTATATATTCTGATTATCATAAGATATATGCACATTTTTAAGGAAACCAAGTTATGTGTCTGAGGTCTTAGTATTGCTATTAGAATAGCTGAAGTGCAACAGAGCACTCCTTGAAACTGTTCTCAGTTTGGGCAGGCGTCTTGCAAACAGGCAAACCCCTGACAGATGTGGGAAGTAGGACACTGTTAACACAACAAGGCTTTTTGACTAATGTAATAATTATCTATGTTGCAATTTTTCCTTCTAGGAGACTGAGCTGCTAGATATCAGCCTTGTCAAAGATGCCAGATGCGGAAAACATGCCAGAGCTCCCAAGGTAGGAATTTTTGCTGTGTGCTGACATGTTACATTGATGACCTAGTTAAAATAGAACGGGAATTATATGCAAGAATTAAAAAAAAAGTTCCCATAGCTAATAAGAAGTACTTTGTCTTTTTTTCCGTTTGACACGGTTTCTGATGAGAAGTGTTACGATTGTTGAGCCGTTGTCATTCAATTCTGTAGGTAAAATGCTGATGGAAGCTCTGCTGGCAGTGAGGGAACAAAAATCCTGGTTTGTCGAGGTAGACTTACACAAGTTCCTGGCTTCCCTGATGGCAAGGAACTGATAGTTGTTTAGGTCCATGTTGCATTTTTTGCTGCCTGTTTTCCTCTTGCAGTGCCTCTTGAGGCCAGAAAGAGGGTTTGTTGTTTTTTTTTTTTAAACTGTCATGAGAGAGGTCAGGATATCAGCTCTCTTAGGTCTGCTCTGATGTACTGCATACTCCTTTGCTGTCTCTAAAGACAGTAGGTTGTAGGTATATGTTCTCTCTGGTGTTTTTGTTTGGATAGAAACTACACATCAGAGAGAAAAAACCAAAGCACTCCGCTCTGGAAGCGAGGTGTAGTGCCTTGGGGAATCACAGGAGTGATAGGAAAAAAGGAAATCTCCTTAGGGGCCTGCAAGTATGGCCTTGCTACCGCTTAGCCGCAGTTGAACCGGTGAGGTTGAAGCAGCCTAAAGGAATGCTTCTCCTACCCTCCTACCCAGGGGAGGAAAACAGCTGGATCTGGATGGCTGCGACTTTCCCGGAGCCTCCCGCTGGGCTCCCTCTTCCTTGCACTCAGCCCTGGGTCAGGGCACGGCCCCACGGGCTCCTCAGCCCCTTGGGGGTAGGCATTAGGAATGGAAAAGGTTGTTTCTCCGTGCCAGAATGCGATTGTAGTTATCTCTGAACAGACCATTCAAATTTGGTTTTCAAAGCTTTCCATGTATGGCTGGCAGCATTTTAAAGGCTGAGTTATAATTGAAATGCGACAGAAGTACTGTATGACATCCACATTAATACCAAATGAGTTCACCATGATTAATGGTTCTGTGATGAATAGCAATAAAGTATTAACAATGGCTAGAACATTATTTTAAAATGCTACCCGCTTTACAGAGGACATTCATGTTCTTCTAACAAAATGTTTTTAGCTAAAATTTATGCATAGCTATTGCCTCGGTGACTTTTATTTATTAGGTTACATAAAGGCTGGTTTTGTTACAACATGTTATGGATTTGACAGCAGTGGCATTAACTGAAGGGTATGAGAAAATCCTGACTTTTAGGACGGTGAAATGCACCACCTGTGTGAATGAGTTTGCTTTTTGTCATTGATTTGTGTGTGGGAAGAATGAAAACAGCACCTGGGTTGGCTGTTGATGGGATCCTGCGAACAGTGTGAAACAAAATGCTCATTTTGGGGCCAGTTGTGTCAGTTTTGCTTTGATCCACGTTGCAGGGCTGAGCAAAGGAGTGTTGACTGCAGGTGAGCGAGCGTTACAGAAGCCCTGTTTGTGTCACATCCACAGAAGATCTAAAACTCATATAGCAGCAGGAAGGCTTGGCTTTAAGTCAAGCACTAGCAGCTTGTGATTGCATGGAGGTTTCTAGTAAAAACCCTGGCATATTGGCTTAAGAGAGCAGCACCATGTCTACATGATACTTGCCAAAGTTCCCAGCTTTTCAGAGGCACTTTTCCACAGCTCTGCTTCCAGGTGGGACCAACCCTTGCATATGGTTAGGGGCAGTTCCTGTGTGGGAAAGCAAGCGTACGAAGATGTCATTCAGAACCTGCTCGTTGCACGGTAAAAGTGTGATGCACATGATGATTATGTTGTGATGATGAGTCTGAGCTGTATCCAGCAGGATGGCTCTGCTGTGCTTTACTGGTACCTGCAGAGCCTCTTGCCCTGTACGTTAACACAGTCTACAGCATAAGCTGCAGACATGGGACAGAGTTTAGCTGCCCCAGCAACAAATACTTTTTACTGCCATGGTACCACTTAACACGGGTTTATTAGCTATTCCAGAAGTTAATAATCTGGTGGGATCATCAATTGACTTGGGAACTTGCTTCCTGTAGTAGCCTTGCCAGGTGGAAAGGACAACATGCTGTTGAGCATTCGCGCATCTTTCACTGTAAAACAAGAGATTTGAGTGATTTTTCTCTTCATTCCCCTGCCACTCCTCCCTCTGCCCCTAGTCTTGCACAATTTTTATACTGCATTAGGGGACTTCTGCCAGTTTATGCAAATTTTTTAATCTATTTTCAGAATTCTAAGAGTGGATTTCATCTGCAGATTGTCATTAAAAACTTAAGAAGTTAATGGGAATCTTTAAACCTCATTTAGTGTATTTCTGATCTAGTGCTACCTTTTGATAGAAACAAGTGTCATCTTTAATAAGCCTTGACTTTTCTATTAAACATAAAAAAGTAATTCATTTCTATTTTTATAGTAAACTAAGTTTCAGTGTGATTAACGACACCCATAGTCAGCTACCCAAACTGGTTAGGTGTGCTGCTACAGAAGACCATCAGCAAGTAATGATTTTAGAGGACTATAAGCAGTTGTAGTTACCAAAAAACTCTTTCTTCCCCATCACCATCTGGAATATCCACTTCTTCCCCATATGCTGCCATGTTCACCAGCGGGGATGTTTCTTTGGTAATTAATCTGCCATTCTCTCAGTCTTTTTGATGGCTAGAAACAGAGTCTGTTCCCATGCTGCATTCAGTGTACCTTCTGTACAATCATCGGCATTCTTAATTTCTGAAAAAGAGAGAGAAAGTTTGTTTCAGTTAGTTTCTCTTTCAGCCTTGTTGGTTGACATTTGCTTTTCACAATATTTTTCTGTAAGTCCAGCCATATATATTTTGTGATTGTTCTTGCATGTTTGTTGTTGCATATTATCATAAGGAAAGAAAAAAAAAGATTTTTCATTCTGGAGAAGTTTTCATCGATGAGGGGTAAACAGCCGAACGCTTTGTTTTTATTTAGAAGGCACTGTACTCTTTCTGGTTTATCCTATTTCACAGTGTCCCTAAATTTGTTGAAAATGTGTTAACATTTTGCTCCAGTAATTAAGTCCAAGCTACGGATTGTCTTCTGTAAGTAAGTGGGCGTAGTCTGTGCTCCAGAGAAACGTAGTATTAGGCACACTCATGTTTTGTATTACTCCCTAGGCCATAGCGCGTGTAAAATAGGGTAAGAGTAGACTCCAAAACCAGGATACATAAGTGCACTTACACTACTGTACACTGTTCATAAGCTCAGAGCTTTTTCTTTCTGGGTTCCTCATCCAGGAGGTCTGGTTCCTTTCTCCATTCCCTATTATGTTTAGCCTCAAACGTTCCCCTGAAGACAGAAAAGTGCAGTTTTCATCCTAGTGTTGGCATGTTAAGGTAGCACGCAGAATGAGCTGAGATCTCCTCAAAGTTAGTATGTTTGCACTGGGTTGCAGTTATGCAGGTGGTCAGCTCTGCTTGACATTTTGAGTGCAAAACCACTTCTCCTTCTCCGCCTTCTGGTTTCTGATGATTGTTCAAGTCTCTTGAAACAACTCTCCTGTTCTTCCTGTTCCCTGGAGACCTGAGAGCAGAGCACTAGCACTATTCCTGGCCATGACAGCAGTGTATGGGAGCAGCTCAGAAAGTCCTCTGCAAAAGAAAGACCTTCCTGAGGCGACCTCAGGAATACTTCCCCAGAAGACTTGGCTGAAAACTACGTAGAGTAGCCCAGCACTAGACCATGGTCCTAGAGCCTTATCGGGCTCTAGGTCTTCTCAGGTGATGATAATTATGATCTGTGCTCACACGCTTCTGGGTACTGTATTGAGTTTGTGGCTGCCCCTGAAGTGCTGTTACCACGTGGACGGTGTGAAGCCGAGAACCTTATCTCAGCAGATCTGCGTGTAAGAGTGGCTTTGTGTTTATCCTTCTAGGAAACTTAAAACTTCTTTTCATCCGTGGCAGTGTCCATCAACTCTTCCAAATGGTGCACAAGGCTGGGAAGATGAGACAAATTCAGGAGACTTGCACAAGCCTCTGTCCTACCTTGGGTGCCTAATGGCACCCAAAGGGAATTTGTGGATTTATGGGGTTAGGTAGAACCTGTGGATCTTTGACAGAGAGTCAGAGTGGCTTTACAACAAAGGAAGTGGGGCACAAAGATTAAAGGTTAGATCCGTCAGAGTGTTGAGGCATATGAAAAGAAGCCTGTATGTCTTTCATAGCAGCTTAGGCTTCTAATGATGTAGAAAGGAAGATCTTTAGTGGGTGCCAAAACACTTAATGCTTGGGGGATGAGAAGATCGTCCTCTGACCCCAAATCAGTAGGTAGTATACTCAAATGACCCCTGTATTATTGAGAAGCTTCAGCATCACCTTCTTTTGCCACATTGTCAGGGATGCGTCCTTCTGTCTTCAGCTGCTATTTTCAGAAATGATAACAGTTTTCCGTCTCAGTGCAATATACATGCAAAGACTTACTCTTTGGAATAAGGGCAAATCTCGGGCAGCACAGTGCACTGCAGCAGATCTCTAAATGAGAAGAAAAATGAAAGTAATGTTCTGAAGAGAACAAGAAAAGACTTATTAATTGTGTATTTTATGAAAAACTGCCTGAATTCAAGATGCAGTGAAATTTATACAGAGTGAGGGAATTATAAGATGATTATCAGGACTTTGCCTTTTTACTAAGCATTAGAATCATTTAGGAAGGCAGCAAGAGGAATTTTGAGAACAGGAGATTAATATGCCGTTCATTTTTTCCTTTGGAAGATGTGACTGCCCATAAATTCAGCGCAGCCTTTTTGAAGCGTGGCATGCCTTTTCTCACCGCTTTCAGGGGCTCAGAGCTGCCGCCGGCGTCAGCAACGGTGCAGCATCAGGATGCTCACGGCTCATGTTGTTTGTATTCTGAAATGCTGAAGGAATGTGAAAATCATTAGTTGTGATGGAACAATTACTTACTTCCTTTTATTCGCACGTTACCTGGTAGCACACTCTCGAGCTTTGCTGTGATGTGCAGACTAACAAAGAGACGTCTTTTCCCTTGTAAAGTTTAGCAAAGAGGTCTGCAAAATAAAATAACACAACGGGCAGTGAAGAAAAACACACGTTTTTGTACAATGAGGCATAGAAATCGCTCTGAATATTCACATACCTTCTGTGAAGCCTGGAAGTGCCACTCAAAAAGGAGTATCCATGTTCTTAAAAGGGAGATGCAGCTACAAGTGTCACGCAGCAATAAATACTGATGAAAGGTTTGGTGGTGAAAATTTGGCAGCTGCAAGCATGCTCACAGGAGTAGGGAAGCCACACTTTTTACCATCTTGTATTTACTTTCGCCAATAATGGTTTCTATGGAAACTAAAATCTTAATGCAACTGTGTAAGTGTTTTTAGTAGCGAGAAGAAATACAGCATGAGTTGGCAGGAATAAGGAAATAACCCCATGGCAAACGTTCGTATTGAAAACTTTTGATGTGTTTGATCAGTCTGTTTTCCCTCAAAGATACCATAAATCATTCAGCAGGAAATGAATTTCTTCGAATGACATATGCTATGGAACCTGCAGGAGATGAAATTGTGAATGGTGGGATCGCTTTAATGCCAAAATGTTTATAGAGCGTAGTCCCCAATTCTAAAAACACTCGCAGCTCCCTTGCCCCACATTTTCTCACTTTAAGCTCTACAGAGAAAAATAATTAAGTTTTTTTAGTGTCAGAAATTTGCCAAGACCTCAACTACTATTAATATCATCACTGGCCTCTCTGTATTTAGTGAGTTTTATTGAAATGCTCACGTAGAGGGAGATGATTTCAGGAGTATCTCAGCTGTAATTGAAAAGCTGCACGCTTCTTCCTCACTGCAGAGGGTTTGCTGGTTTCTAACACATCTGTAGAGAAAAATCAACATTTCATGAACTAGATTGGCTCGAAAACTAACAAGGAAACTCTGTTTAACTGAAAAGTGTGGTGATTTTCAGGGAAATGAAGATGTGCAAGTCTATTTGAATCGTCAGAGCTATCAAGACTTCTGTACTCTGCGTCTCTTTCTGTACTCCATTGCGCTGACTTAGAATCAGTAGGATTTTACTGACATTTGGGTAAAATTTATGCAGAGAAGCAAAACGTGAGACTGCTGTCTGTTACGTTGTTAATAATCTCTTATTTCTTTCTTCATTTTTTAACTTACTGCCTGAATTTACAAATGTGGGTGAAGAACTTTTTGTGAACCCACTCAAAGCACGCATACGCAAACAAATAAATCGCAGATAACACTTGGTTGATTTGCCTCAGAATAAGGCTTCAACTTCTAATTTACAAGTCCAGTGACAAGACCCTTTCAAAATAAACCTAATTCAATCACTTGATTTCCTTATGGTATCTGAACTTACATTTTTTCTGGCAGCCCGTGATTTTTATGGTCAGATTGCTTGTTTTTCTTTTATTGGGAGAACAAAAGAGACCTCTGTCACTTCTGAAATATTTGAAAGCCGAGCAGTTATTCATTTGTTTGGGATAAAGTCTGTGCTGGGACAATTATGTTGTGTTTAATAACCTCCCCAATTAGACTACATGTGGGACATGGCAGGTAGATTCCACACCACCACCACCCTTTTTTGGTTTTGGTTTTTTTGTTTGTTTGGTTTGCGGTGTTTTTTTTTTGTGTGTCTACTGGATAAGTTCCGTGAAAAAATCAGCTGCCTACATGGATCACACAGGAGAGCAACAAGCCTGCCCTTTGCAGCACCGGCTTCTGTCGCTCTGCCTCGCTCAAAGGCTGCTATTGCTGTTATTTTTATCTGCTGATAAATGCACGTTGCTTTCCCTTCAACAACCTTGGTGCTAAATTAGAAACTCTAATGTAAATTATGCCGAAGCAGTGTTCTATTTCTGCCAAAAAGAAATAAAAATGGAATATGCATGCAGCTCACCTTCTTCCCACTCACCTTAGGGGTAATAGTGACATCCTCAAACATTCCCTCCAGTTTGTTTGTTCTTCTACATGACTGCTTTTTTTCATAATAATGATTAAATTACATAAACATTTTCCCTAGGTCGAGTTTTATTTTATTAAGGAAGGTTAAGATTAATTTCTTTGGATGATATTTGACCAGTGTTCATGTGGTCGCAGTGGTAAAGACGGGGAAATACAAGGAGTTGAAGTGCTGGAAAGAGCGTGGGAGCTGTGGTCACCATGCGAGCGAAGGAGTTTTGCCTTGGACCCCCCTTGGGGGAATGAGCCTTGCTCTGTCCTTCTCCGCCCGCTTCCCTGCAGCTCGGCATCGCCTCTCTTCACCGGGCTGAACGGGCTCCTAATGCCACTGGTGTTTTTCACTCTTCCCGATTTTCCCCATCAGTGCAGATGTTTTCAGAAAAGGTCTCACCCACTGCCCACAGTAAAGTCCTGCTTGTTCAGGAATGAAGGCAAGTTTCGGTACGGCTAGGATGCTTTTGAGTTTGTTGTTTTGCTGTTTGTTGGTTTTTGTTGGTTTTGTTTTTAAATCTGTTGGAAGTTAACTTCTTTGGAGAAGAGTCTCATCTCCAAAGATAAAGCTGTCAGTGCTGCTATGCAGGTAGCATGGAGAGCAGGTCATCGCTTCTCCATCATCTGGAAAAATGTTACCATTAGAAACGTTATTCACGCCATTCTGGAAGCAAAGCAAAGCTTCCTGAAAGCGCAAATGAAGCCTGGGGCGTTCAGCAGCATCACAAGTAGCCATTTTCTTTCTGCTTCGTCGGCTCGCAAGTCGTGTCTCAAACACGGTGGCTTGCTCAGCGCAGTGGATGAGCACAAGCGCTTTGCACCTGCGCTCTGAAGCCTGCAGAGACTCCTCGCCGGCCTGCGGGTGCCGTTCACTTGGTTGCTCATGCCTGAGGCTGAGGCCACCTCCGAGACGACCAGCATCCCCGTGCACCAGCAGAATCGCCCAAATTGGTGAAGGGGATTTTATTTACAACCCTCTAAGCTTTAGCGGACTGGGACCTTTTCAGAAGCTTGTGATACGCTGTATAATTTACCTCTGTCTGGTAGTTCATCGGATTCACTATTTACTAACGTTCAGGATGTAGTAGAAAGCACAGGGTTTTGTCCAAGGCTTTCACTATGAATCATTGCCGAAAAGATTTCTTTTTTTTTTTCTGCTCAATGGCAGTTTCAGTTAGCTTTCTGTGCCTCTTGGTCTTATGTTTTTCTTTGTTATATTTATAAAACATACATCTTCTTTTTGTTTGTATACTTTCATGCCAAAGTACGCGGTACAAAGTACGTAACAAGAAATTCTGTATTTTAAGAAGCACAAAGGCATTTTATAAATGTGATTTTAAAACTTGACATTTAAATTTGAAAAGATAGAATAGGACACTGCTCAATTAAATACGTGATATTTGAGTTGCTGAGAACACCAGAGAGTGTCAGTGAAGCTGTGTTTTAAATGCTACTGGTGAAGATGCTTTTGAATAAACCTGCATGCTGAGTACTTTTTTTTTCCTCTTTTTTCTCCTTTAGTATGATTTTTTTTGTGTGATTTTGAGGAGAGATTGACAGCTTCGTTTGTTCTCAGGCACATGTAACACTCCAAAACTATTTTAAATCCATACGTAAGCCACTCTCGTGAGCTTTCAGACTGCGATGATGGGGGATTGAAGTTGCACACTGGAGGGCACAGACTTACTACTTAATTGAGCATGTGCTTCATGCAGATGTGAAGTTCGATACTACAGTAATGTTGCCTGTTGATGGCATGGTTGATTGTAACCACCTCCACACGGTTTCAGTTTGAAGGTTTAAATTCCTCTTCTTGCTTTTCCTGCCACAGCGTAGGGCTCCCAGGAGGGGAGGGGGCTTGCAAAGTGACCTCTCTTGGCTGGTAGGTACCACTTCTGCCGTGCCTCCTGGCTGCTGCTGGCAGCAGCCGTCACCTGTGTGCTTGGATGTGATGATGGTGTGACAAGGCCATATCCAGTGACCTGTGTTTGACAACATTTGTGTTGCCGATCAGTAATATGAGACATGGATGTCTCATTCCTGTCTTCACAACTAATAACGCTAATGAGATGAGAATGCAGCTGGGACAGCACGTCCAGCTGCAGCTATCACAAACCCATATCCGCTGTCAATCGTGATAAAGCTCACTTGAATCTGATAAATGGCATTTTTACAGTGGCTGGCACAAAATTTAAAAATTGTTAGGACAATATAAAGTTATTCTGGAGGTGCTTTTTGTGATGCTGAGATGTTAATATTGCCTATCAATATCCGGTATTATCTGTTTGCTATCTTGCACCCCCTGCGTGTTCATAGCCACGTGTTACCTTTTGACTTGCACTAAGATCATAAAGATTTGGGAAAGTCCAGTCCTTTTTTTCCAGTGTTGTTACAGTATCTAAAAGACCAAAGTCCTGTTTCATGAGTAGGGCTCCTAAGTGCAATACTAATGCAAAAACTAATAAATAAAATGTTGCTTTCCATAAAGATGAGAAATGCTGCATTCAGCCTCTGTCATGAACGCTCAATTTGGAAAGAATTTCAAAATTTGTCACGGGAAAATGTAAAGGTACTAAATAACTGAGTCATACTACTCTTTTCCTTCTGAGCGGTAATCTCCATCTAGAAATATTTCATGAATATTAAAGTATATATTTTAGCAGTAGTGTGGAGCTGTGCATCCAGCTGAAGATCTGATGGCAGTGCAATACCCTCAAGCTTCAAATGTGGAATGACCAGGCTCAAGTGAAAATGCCAAAGCAGAAAGATTTTTCTGCAGTTGTATAGAACAAATGTTTTAAATTTACCTATTTTATTTAAATCCAGCTTGGTGATTTTCCATGGTATCCCTTATCTTGTAAATAACTGGTTGGATAAAACTGCTGGGTTTTAATTAGTTGCAAAGGTTTGATATATTTGTTGTCATCTGCATATAAATGGCTCCTTCAGTATCTCCTCGTGGAATGGAGCAAAACCATGTATTTAGGCTTAGAAAAGAGACCACTGCGAAGCAAAAGGATTAGGTGTAGATCCTGAGTAACTACGGCCGACAGAGATGCCAGTTTCTTCCCAACTGGGTGAAAGCGCCCCTCTACTCAGCGCTGCAGGGAAAAGCATTTTACTGGTGACAGGACGGCAGGGTGCTGAATAGCTGCGGAGGAGCGGAGGGTGATCGACGTTGGTAAGTCATTGTCCGTGTTGGATGGGACCGCCTGTGTGCTGCAGTGGATGTCAAACCCTGCCTGGAAACCCTCAGGCAGATGGCAGGAATTGAGCAATTTGTGATTGAGTTTAACTAACTATAAACTGTCTTTGGTCGGAGCTTGGGACTCGAGAGGTTTGGTTTCGAGATTTAGAGGAGTCGTAAAAAAAAGTTTTCTTTAATACTGAAGTTATTTAAGCTTGCTTAAAAACCATTAGAACAGCTTCCAGCTTCAGAGTTCGTTATGTTCCATATTACATTAGCACTTTCCTGGTCTCGCAGCTAAGCGCATTTGGCTGTAAAACTGCATGTTCGCCTAATGTTTGTTAATCCCTACTTGTATGCTGTCCAGTACAGATGTCTAAGAAAAAGTGATGGGAAGAAACTTGGCTCTCCGAGCTAAAACTTTGATCGGAAAATAATTACAGCCCTGGCCATAAATAACCCTTTTTTCATCACTGTGGTTTTTCAGTCTGTTTGTGTCCCAAAGCATGTCTCTGCCGGTCGGACACCCCAGCCACACTAGTGACATGATGTCAGTGACAGATGTACTGCTGTGCCTTGTGCAGGTGTCCTGCAAAGAGACCTCTACCAGTATCTCAGGGAAATGTTTTATTAGGAGTGTGAAAGTGGGACTTCTAAGAGTCAGCCACAATGAGATAGGTAATGTAGCTAATGGGAGCAAATGGAAATAGCCAAGGGTCCATGTGAACTATAAAGCAGCAGGAAACTATGGCTATTTCCAATGTAATAATATCAGTATATTCATGTTAAATCCCCGTTTCCATTTTTCCAAAGCATCAAGTAGAAATAAGACTGTTTTCTTTTGCTCTAGTCTGCTGTAGGTATACAAGAAAGTAGAGGCAAGTGCATCCGATAAATAAATCCTGAGTAGTATTTGTGTGGTGATAACAAAAAACCTCGTAGCTGTATTGAGCGCGGGTTGCCTGTCTCTGACTTTCTCAGCTCCATTGCCTCCCAGCCTAATCCGACTTAAATAAACAAAATTATCAGCTGTTGCCGCTAGGGAGTTCAGCCACTCTGTTCCACTCCTGGGGTGTTAATGAGCCATCCGCAGGGATGTTCCTGCAAAATGGATGGCACGGCGACACTCGCTGATACACAAGCATGAGCACGTGGGAGCAAAATGGTTATCTGTATGTCAGTGCTAAAAGAACACTTTCTGAGCGCCAAAGGTTTACTTAATGCATTTTGCCACCCTTGGTTATTCACTGGAATAAAGTGTAGTGTATTCCTGGTAAAAACTGCTGTGTGTTAAGACTGATACGCAGCTATACGTGATTTAGCAAGGTTTTTCTGGCTATCGAGTGCATTGTGGATACATCCTTCCCAAGGAGAAGCATTTCTACCACTACAAAGTGGAATGGGTAAAATTGCCGTAGCTCATCCTTGATACGGCTGATCTGCACTAGCGGTGCATATAGACAGAATTAGGGGCTGTTTTCTGCAGGTGGCTCTTCCTTTGTATGGTTATTAGCACTGTAAGTGTCCAATATCCTTCATATTTTGCCTTTAGATGACAAAAATCGGGTCTTCATTCTTCATGAGAAGGTCAATCTGCTGAGAAATCCCATGCATGGACCTATGTGTCAGTCCCGTTGAACGGAAATCATCATATGGGATGTGTAAGAAAGTAGGTGAATTACACATTTCCAGAACTTACCTGCTCTTGAGTATGAACTTGAGTTCATACGCCTGAAGTTCAGATTGAATTATTAACCAGCCTAAAATTTTCAAGGATCTTGCTGAAATACTGACGGTGTACCAGTGCTCTGGGATTGTGGCGTGTCCTAGAAAGAGAGTGTGTAGAAAGGGCAGATTCAGTGCTGATCCAACACTAAGGTTCAGCGTAGCTCTATTTTTAGTTAGTAGAATGATCTTGATTGAGTTGCCAAACAAAGCAGAAAAAACCTGAGTGTGTAATTGTAAATTACAGCGATCTATTAAAATGCAGGTTTGCTCTTTTAAAGGTGGATTCCATGTGGTTTAGATTTGTGAGCTTCTGAGTTACGTTGTTTAACTTGGGGAATTCGGATAAAATCCCCATTACCTTATTTTGGATAAGAAATACCCTTGGCTGGGAGTTCTTAGGGACTTCTTGGCTGCGGTATTTTGCAGTATCCAGTTTCTTTGTGGGTTTTTTTTGGAACGAGAATGAACTTGCAAACGTGCAGTTTAGGAACGGGCCTAGATGGTAGCTGATAATTTTCCACCCTGTTGTGTGTCTGGGTTCATTCCCATCAAAGGAGACTGATTTCCAGAGACTAGACTTGCAATGATGGGTAATCACCATTAACACCCGTTAAAAGAACATGCCTTTTCCTTATTATTTCTAGGAGCAATCCTAAAATAAGTGTCAGTATAACTTATAAATACTAATATCATAACCTGGGTTGTTTGAATTCTGCCGTATCTGCAATCGTCGGTACCTGCGCTGAAGAGCAGATGGGATGTGCAGACAGAAAGGTGAGCTGCTGGGGCTAGGTCCTCTCCAGCAAGCCGTGAATCTGGCAAGGTTTGGCCATATGGAGCGTCTGTGGGCCTGATTTTTTTTTTTTCCCATTTCTTGCAAGAAAGTTATATCCAGTCCTGGTCCTAGGACAGCATTAAACATTATAGTTTATCACAACTGATAAATAATGGGAATTTTTTTTAAAAAAAGGTCAGAGTGAATGAGACCTTTCTGCTGTGTCCAAATACAGGAAAAAGCATCAGTGTTTTTTATAACAAATTTTGTGATGGAAGGTTCTGGTCGTTCACAGGAGCTGCGCTGACGGTGAATCTGACTTGCAATGCATCCCACGTGTATTTTTCCTGTTCTGAAACACATCCAATATTGATAATGCCATAACTGAAATTACACAAAGATTTTGTTGTTGTTGCCGCTCTGAGTTAACCTCCTTCCTCCAAGATTAATGAAATACATTTTAAAAAATCTATATGAGAAACTGTATGCTGTGGTTGTGAATGTTTAGTATAAATGGCTTCAAAATGGTGTTTGCTAATGAAGTGGCAAGAGCAGAACAGTCCCGCTAGGTCGGGTCAGAGTATAAAGGGAAAAGGCAGTCACATTCAACTCGGAAATAATGGTAGCAATTTGCATGTCGTTAAAATGTTTATAAAGAAAACAACAAAACTGAATTCAGGTAAACTAAAGCAGACTCCTTGAATGGTTTACCTGCGTGTGGAGACAAACAGAAGAAACATAGTGTGTGTCGGGATAGCTGACAGAGCCGTGGCGGCCGATCCCAGCCCTCTGAGGGCGGTGGGAGTTTTGCTTTGGCTTTTGCGGAGAGCCAGGCTCCCTTCATCGCCTTACAGAACAAAGCCAACACAGACTTGTTTTCTGCAGTGTAGTTTTGGTAAAAAATTCGAAACCATATTTGGCAATTTGAGAAGGAAAGTGGATTTTAGCTAACCTAGTTAGTCCGGTTTTGCTGTGTTTTGCCTTGATAAGGACAAAGATCCCTTTCTGCCTTTCCTCCCAAAGCCGGCTCCGGGGAGCTGCCCAGGCTGCTGCTTCCATGACCAGAAGAAAGCCCCGAGCTGCAGCCTGGCAATCTTTCCCCTTTTCCTTCTTTGTGTTTACATGCACCTCAGATGACACTGTGGTTTTGTAGGAGAGAATGTCACTTTTTTTCTCCAGAAATCTTGATATCCGTTTGTTTTTAACAGTGGTAAAGTCTTTCTTCACAGCCATGGACTGTTGCTACCAGGGTAAATGTGCAAGTTGTTGGGGGGTGAGTGGCAGGAGGAGAGGAGGTTGTTCAGGTCTCCGGGTGGGTGTTTTACAAGTTAGTGCAGGAACAACATTTTCAGAACTGCTGCAGAGGTTTGGTTTTGCTTGGTTTCAGCTGAAAGAAGAGGAGAATTTATTTTGGACTTGCTTTCATACATATTGTCCTTCGGAGTGGTCTGCTGCGGTGACCCTTGGCACTGGGGTGCTTTGGGAGCTCCGGCTGCTGATGGTATAGGAATTCACTCCTGCTTGGGTCGGTGCCTGCGGGTCAGATTTTGTTCTCATGAACTGTGCGCTGATTTTGCTTTTCAGCTGTAAGAACCGACCACCTTTGCTGTGGAGGTGGCAGTGTTAGACTGAAGCTAGGATGCACTAGCATAGTTTAAGTTAGTTAAGTTTTTCACTCCTCCTGGGTCCTATGAGAACATCAAGCTCTTGCAGATGGTGACCGTTCATTTTGCTAAAGAAGTGAGATTTGTCCTTGGTTGCAAGTCATCATAATTGACACGTTAATCTCTGCGTCGTGTTTCCCTCTGTAGTCAAAGTGGTGACACTTCTGCGTGTTTCAGAGGAACTATTGCTGCTGTAAATTGTTGTAGGCAACACTGAATATGATCTAGCTCATTTTTAAGGCACTGATACATTTGTGGCAGTATTTCAATTGGGGGAACTAATTTTTTTTACACTGTATTTTTTTATATCCTGCTAGAGTCAAGAGAGTTGCGAATGGTGGGAGGAGAAGTGGGATTATTTAACTGTTACTTACATAATAAGAAAGGAGAATTTGAAAGCTGGGCTCAGGTCTGCTCATATTTTGATGATACTTGGCTTTTCCTTTTGGTTTCTATTTAAAGTGATTTGTTCTCTGGAAGCATAATCACTTGATATTGCTAATTTAATTTTTTGCATATGACAGTTGCAAATTATGTAATTAAAAGAAACCCTGTACTGGGTTTTTTGGTTCAGATACTAGCTTGATTAAGAGCATTTAAATGCCCGTGTATTTGAAAGGGTGGTGACATGTTTTCTACTTGAATTGAAGACTTCTTTGGGCAAATTACAAATGCCAAGGTAAAACTTATCAGACTGCAAACAAATGTTATACAATCTCTGTTAGCTTTCTGCCATCTGGCAAAACCCAATTACCCTCAGTTAGTTTTATGCTCTTTACAACGCTGCTGTTCTTGGCAATATCGAAAATGGACATTTATAAAAAACAAAAACAAAACAAAACAAAAAAAAACCAACAGCAAGTCCCACAAGTGGTAGGGCTGCCAGGGGAAGAGAAGGTGTGGTGGAGGGTGGAGGTGGTGGTGCTCGTGTCCTGGGCTCTGCCACCCTGATGGAGGAGCCACGAGTTTCTCCAGAGGCCTGTGTCTCTCTGCGTGGACCAAAAGGAGAACTTAGGCTTGGAGGTGATGGGGTTGTGAGCTTCCCTCTCCCCTGCCCACAGATGCTGGCTTTAGGAAATTTCATGTTTGTAAACTGTTTGAATATTTGGAATAATTATTCAGATTATCTGTTCAGTTATCGTTGGTTCAGCACTCAGAAAGCAAACTGAAGTATTTGTGCAGCTCCACAGTCAGGAAGCACTAACACAAGCACTTCTCTAGTCCTCCTATACCAGTTTGCTCACCCTTATTGAAGGTTCCTCTTACGTACAGTATCCGCTGCGAACTCGCTTCATGGTGAGAACCGACAAGCACAGGTACCAAATTGTCTGAGCTGCGTTTAGATAGCTGAACCACACACATCCAATTTAAAGGAAATGTTTTGCTATCCTGTCTGCTGACGGGGCCCGATTCATCAAAGCGCTTAGCGTATGCTTCAGAAGTCTTGTTGGAAGAAAACCTCTAATGACCAAGTATTTGTTTTGCACAGCCAGGAAAGGTGCAATCCCAGAACGGGTGAACTGGGAGACAAAGCGTCGTTTAAAGAGATTTCTATATTAAGTAGCGCAGAATTAAGGTGAGTGATGAGAATGTAAAAGTGTTGTCAGAAGCCTTCCCCTGAGTAGTAACTGCGCCTGTTAGTCATGCAGTTTATCCTGATGATAAATTCAAAACTATTTGCAGGTTTATTTAGAGTATAAGAAAAAATTGCATTTTCCTTCACTCTTGGAGCTAATGTCAAATGTTGATCTAAAACTGATGTAAAGTTACTTCAATTACAGTTAAATAGGAGAGAGGTACTTATAATTCTAACCTGCTTATACAGCAAGGAAAAAAATTACGAGAGAATGCTTTTATTTGTGTGAAAATAGTGGACCCTGCTGTAAACGCAGATGGATGTTTTTCTTTCTTCCTTTGGGTGCGCATTGTTGATTGCTCCTGGGACTACAGAATAGAATTGCATGAATATTTAGTCCAGTCTGGCCAGATAAACGTTGTCCAGTTCTTCTACCTGATGAAAATAAGAGGGGTGGAAATAGGAAAGCTAAGGAATACATGTTTTTCTGTGCCTTTCTGTATGGGCTTTTGCTTGAGAATTGCAACGCCACGGGTCAAGGACCACTGTATATGTGTTAATAGAGGTTCTGCGGTTTCAGCAGCATGCACAAAAAAATGCAAAGGGCACACAGCCAAAGCTCTCACTGAAATCCATGTGCCCGGTTTTGGACAGAGGGAACAGAGGAGTGGATTTCATGCTCACTTGCGCCACGGAGACAATTGTTTCTACAACCAAGTAGGTTTAGGGTATTGTTTGTTACAGACTTTAAAGCTAGAGTTTATTTATATCAATTGCTGCAAATCAGAGTTCGTGGGTAAAGCCAAAATCTATTTATAGGATGCTTATCAGTATGTCACGTGTTTTCCAGCTTTCCTCATGGCAGAGCCCACCCCCAAAATGAAAAAAGGAAAGAAATGCTTTTCTTGCTGGGACTGGGAGCATAGGCAACTGGGAGCAGGGACTGAGGCACAAGGCTTCCTTTGCTGCCTTCAGTTCCTTGCTCTGGCATCAGTGTATGATTGCAGTTTGGTGAGGGGATTGATTTTGTTTGGTTTTAGGAAGTAGAGGGCTTAGAAATGTCTCCAGGAAACAAACAGGCAATCAACAGGCAAATCACCAAAGGAAAGAATAATAATAAAAAAAAAGCTGTATTTCAGTGTTATTTATTCTTGAGCTATGTGGCAGTGTTCTTCAAAATTCCCATCACCCAGAGCGAGGTGATTGGCTTGCTTTTAATTTTACTTCAAATAATAAGTTCTTAGCTTGAAAAGCCAACTTGAGTGGGCTCTGCGCTTCCCGAATTAATCTTTCCCAAATTGCTCTTGGCCCTGATTAGCAGATATAACAAAAAGAAACGTCATAACGTTGCAAAAAAAAATGGGCTGACTTGTCATGTCGTATGTGTCTAAGAGGAAAAAAATATACAAACTAAGAACAAAAGTGCTAATATTTGAAACTATGGCTGGGAAGGAAATACGATGGCTTATTGTGTTTGAAAAGCTTTCTTGAAACGCAGAGATGAGTGATGTGGGCAGCGGCTGACGGGGGGTTTTGTAAACCCTGGGATGAGAGGGCAGCGTGCCGGCTGGGCACACACAGCCCAGCCAGTCTGGTTAATAATTCAACTGTTTTTGTTTGGTTTTCAGTGTAATGTGATGCTGCTGTTCTGATTTCTTCGTATATATACATTAGGAGCTTAATTAAAAGCTCCGGAGACTGTTTACATTTTAACAAACATCGAATAAATTTTATTTCTTAAGCATGAGACTGGAGTGAATGAAGTGAACAAAAGAATTCTGATGAGTGTTTTTTAGCAAACAACATCACAAGGGAGACTTGGAGGAAAAATTCTGTATTTTAGAAGCGATAGCTATTTAAACTCATTAATTTATCTGTTGCAAATATTTCTGTTTATTTGCTCCTTTGAAATAGTTGATATCAGTGGAAATCATCTGCTTTGTGCTAGACTAGAGATAGTTTTATGTTAAAACAAATAGATTGTTTTCAACGTTTAAAAATCTTTTTCTATTCTTTTTTTCTTAATAAATATTAGAGGTAGGAGTCCTGTTACAAAGCATGAACTGTACTGTCTAACATACACTCCATTCGAAATGTGGGAAATGTTTTTGTTTATTTTTTAATGTGCCTGTTTTCTGTTATGAGTGACTTTTTCTCCTGAACAGGAGAAGAGATGGGTGGTGATCACGTGCCTCGTCTGGTAGGAGTGAAGGGTCAGCATCTGACTGCAACTATCTTGGAGAGGCAACCAAAGACCAACAAGAGGACGTTAAATTTTAATGACTATCATCAGCCAGGGGAGGTGAAACACAGGAAAACAGAGGTAGCAGGGCCTGATGCAAAGCATTGCGTGTCAAGAAGCCCCAGGAGCAAGCTTCATGTGCTGTACTGGGAAAGCTGGAGCCCACTTTTCCTTTAAAACAGAAAGACAGGTTGTACTGTCGGGATGAACCTTTATGTAAACATCACTTTTCCTCTCTTGAAATGCTCTACAGTCCCTGCAAGCGCCGGCTAGCCATGGAGACCCCAAGAAGAGGGGCTTTAAATTCACATTCAAGCCATTGTAAGTTGGCACTGGTTTTCGCCACTTATTCTCAGCCTTGTCCCAGGACTTACTTTTGTAGCATCGGAAGCGTTCGTGCACCGAGGGATACCCTGCCCCAGGGAATTCGCAGAGCTGAAAACCAGATGTGCTTTTCCCCCTTAGGGTCAGTGCCGTTGGATCGTTCCCCGGCTCCTTTTGCTGCGCAGCCATGCCAGCCTGCGCCTTGGCATGGAGCACTAGGGAGCCCGCAGGGCCGGGTAGGGAGCAGGGGATGGGAAGCGGGAGAGATGGCTTCTCCCAATAGCATCTGGCAAACCCTGATGAAGATATGGAGGCAAAGCACGCCTTGTGCAGTCTTAGTTGTTTGGTTTTTATTGGGAAACAGCTAAGCCAGGAAAAAGTCCACTATGCAGCAATTAATAACCCTGGTGCAATTTTATTGCGTTGATGTATTTGTTTCTCTACTGTTTCTACAACTATATTTACTTAATTCTGGCTAGAATCAAAACAGTTGCTACTTTGAAGTGGTTTGAAGTGCCACGTGAAGCACCTTCAGTTATGGATTTCTGTCAATGCCAGTCTGTTTACGTACACCCAGCCGTCAAAGTATTTATATTTAGTGTGGTTGCATTTTCAGTGCATTTCTGTATTCCTTTTAGAAAGTTTCTTCGTAGTTAGTCTTGCTTCTTAAAAATCACGTGTGAAATCACTCTAAAACAGGAACTCAGTTCAATGATATGCAGTCTGCACCACTACATGTCTTTGGTTAGGATCATGCATTAACCTATAATCAGTTTAAGTATGGTTTGTAATCTATTTACAATTCCATTCCTTTATCTATGACATGTTTCTTGGAAGAAGAAATTATGTTTGACAGCGCGCTTGATGTTTGAAAGCTAAAATCCAATTTATCTAATCCTAGAAAGCTGCCCCCCATGTTTCTATTAATGAAAAACCTCATGCCATCCTGTTGTCCAAATTACACAGTAGAAATGACCACTAACTGTCCATTAACCTCTTTCAGCACATCTTACGCAGTTAAAACACCAAGTAGGTAGGAAGATGGATATAAGCAAATCATGCAACCTCCTGCTAGTCTGATCTTTCCCTAGAAACTATTACAATCTAATTCCAAATATTTTCATACTTTCCTTGGTATATTTAAAAGCTGAACCATTTATGACTATTTATTGATGTTATTTCAGTGATAAAAGAGATGACTTAACACATCTTGATCTTTCACTTTGTTTATCTGCAGTAGTATCAATGCAGTCTTTTTGCTGTGCTTTATAATAAACTGCAGGCTAGCAAGCATGGCACAGAGAATGTGTATGTTTTATTTAAAAGCCAAGGAGCAGTATAGTTATTATTTTGGGATCTGTGCCTAATGCAATTTTCCAGTAGTAACTAAATCAGACAGTGCCCTCAATATTTGTTTGTTTTTTTTACAGTGAAGTAGGGATAGTGTGGGTATTGTAAAATTGGAGTGAAGCATTGAGAAGTAGAAACAGCATACGTGTTGGATTTACTGAACTATTTCTTCTCCATTACACTTCATTGATGACCTTTCAAGTTCTTTCCAAGTTTACATTTTTTCAATTTTATGAATCTTATTTATACAAAATAAGCCTATTTTATTCTTTTCTCCAACAACCATAAATTATGGAAGAGAGTACTTGTAGTTATACGTAAATCTTTTAGGTTGGAACGGTAAAACATTCTAAATTGGTGACCTGCAGTAGAGCTTAACCTCAATTATCAGTGAGGAACTTATGTATCGTCTCATCTGTTTCCATAAATCCGGGAGGAAAATCCTGACAACCTCATCACATTTGATACACGTGCTATTTTATTTTAATTCCCTAGCCTGGGAATTTCAATCTAATTGTGCATCTCTGAATCATCAGATATTTTTTCTTGGAGAAAGAGAGATTGTTGTTAACTGTCAAAGCCCAGGAAATACGAAACGGGAAAGCCAAAGGGTTGTAAAGCTGTGCAGAAGGCATAGCTGCAGTTCTGAATAACCTTTCTTGCTATGTACATGTCTGATAATTGAAGAAAGATACACATCTGCTGCCACTGAATTACTGCTCTTGGTTTGCACGACTCCGTGGCTTTCCATTCTTAATTGTTTGACATCAAATAAAGACGTCTTGGAAAGAGTACCTGCAGAAAGGCAGCTTCCTAAGACAACGCCTGACACAGAAACACTGGAGTTAACGCTGTTCTAGTTCCCTCCTCCGGCTCTGAGGATTTGCAGCAGCTGAAGATAAGTAAATGATGCAGTGGTTCACGTTATGGCACTGATGAAATGAACTTTATGCAAAGTTTTTATGTCACTTTATCAAGAATGTAAAATGTCCAGATAGCATGTCTTTTCTAATTGCACTTTGCTTGTTACTTAGTTCCTTATTGGGAAATAGTATTAACACTGGGGTGCTCATTTTTCTGCTTAAAAAAAGAAGGCTAAAAGGAAGCAGAGTTCAAATGTTTTTTTTGGAGAGGAAGATGAGTGAGAGAAACAGACTGGCAATCAGTTATCAACAGAACAGAAAACTCTTAAAATCAGCCTGTGAAGTTGCTACACATGGTACTGTTGTATTCATTTTCGTGGGCACCTTCAGCTTATTTGATCTCGGTCTTGAACGTCCTTTGCTTTGCAGATGGGTATAAAGCAAGTTTCTTCAAGCAGCTTGACTGGAGCATTTGTGTGAATGCCAGCCTTCCTCGTCAGTCAAGAAGACATTCCTTTTTTACAGAAGATGGCAATGTCTTTTTAGTAAGCTCTTCGAGCTGAGCTGCGATATTTAAAACAAGATGATGAGACTGTACCTGGAAGCAAATTAGAAAGAGATGTTTCAAAAACTCTTGAGTGGAACGGTGGCTGAATATACCCTGCCCCGGGTATAGTTACAGGAAAGGTATTCAATGGAGAGAGCTCTTTCTGGAAATGCTTCTCTCTGTTCAAATGTCCATGGAGGCATTTCCCTTTTGTGTCACTGGGTAATCTCTGACTGAGGATGCTGTTAATTAAACAGGGGCTCTCAACTCATGAAAGGATGCGCAACCAAATGCTAATTTTGCAGGAAATAACAGCAATGGAGTAGGCTGCGTAGAGGGCACATCGTAAGGTTATATTCCCTGGCAAGAACAGAAATTGCCTGGTGCTGAAATCTGAAAACCTGATTAAGTTGTCAAGAAGTGGGTGGAGTCTGAAGGACTACACGTGAAGATTTGATTTACAGAGAGGGAGGATGGAACAGTAGTTTCTTCTGGAAATGATAGCAGCTCTCTGCTTTTGATTAGCAGTTGCAGAATATGGAAAATGCAGCTGCTTGATTCCCCCCTCGCATACACGCCGTTGAATCACAAGCAGCATAATTGCGCTCAGTGCAGTTACCGTTTGTGTGTTTTAAAAGCAAAAGGCATGCAAAACATCAGCAGTTTCAACACGGATCTGATTTCATCCTTGAATTTTCTTCTGCCACAGTCTCTTGTCGTTGGAGTGCGGTTCTGGAGCTTTGAAGTTTAATTGCCTTTAATTTTGTCTAGAAATCTAGTTCTTAAAGTGCTAATAGGTTGAATAAGATAATAAGAGTGTTTTTTTAAATTATTATTTCTTTTCAAAACACTGTTTTTTTCCTTACTGAATTTTCTTCTAATGGTTGGTGGTTTAATAAAAAGATCTTTCCTAAGATTTACAAGCAAGCCAAAGTTTGTAATGGAAGTTTGGATAAGCAGCTGAGCTACAGACTTTAGATAACATGAATGCTTACAAATCAGCTTCGTTTTGTTTCTGAGCCCCTATGCCAGCCACGAGAATTCTGCTTATCAAAAGTATTTAACAGAAATCAGAGCATGACTAATACTTGGTGGGAAAGATTTGTGCAAACAAAAATGGCCAGAGGAATTCAGATCTGCAACAAAATATTTAAAAGAATAAAATCCGAAGCTGTTCATACATCAACTAACCTTTTCCCCTAAGGACTAGTATTATGGCTTCAATGTAGAAAGAGAAGCACAGTCTCTGTGGAAAAACATCAGTGACCAAAATATTCTACATATTGGAGAAATCTACAGGGAACGTAGTTTTTTGAATTGAATTATCTTACTCATGCAAGCTGCTTTCTTCCAGACAAACAAAAACAGACAGGCTGTAAGCAGATTATTAAAATATAGTACAATTAAAGCAATCTCTTGGAAAGATAAACAATTATTTCAATTTTATATGTTCTCAGTTTGACCTAAAGACTGCTAGCACAAATATATGTAAACCAGGCCTTGTAAACATGAGTCACACAAGATGTAGTACCTAGCAGCGATTATTCAAGATTAACCTAGCATCAGATTAAAGTTTCCATCTAAACTAAATCACGAAGTGGGAGTTGAAGCCATTCTGCACCTAGACAGGAGCACTCAGCATTATGCCAAATCAGTTTCTTAGTAGTCACAAGCAGCAGAGATTCTCCGACTAAATTCCTTTTATCACAGAGATGTTAGCTCTATTTCATGCGTTATAAGGAAGTGAGACATAAGGAGAAGAAGTAATGGTTCTACAAGTTATCCAGCATCAGGCTTTGTATCCAGCATGGTGATTTCTTTCGATGTCCTTATCTGCTCTCTCCACTTCAAAATAGATGTGGCCACTACCGCATAAGCATAATTATGGCACAATTCTAACAACAGAAGTTAAATAGAAGATACTGTAAGCAGCATCAGCAATGAAGAACGTTCATTAATCTATAAGAATGATTTTCACTTTGAGGTTAGAAAATTTTCCACTGGAAAATTGTACTGCCTTAATCTTGTATCGGTGATCGCAAGTCACATGGAGTTGAGTCCTCATAGGCAAATTGTATTAGGCAAAATCAGAATTCATTGAGAAGTCAAGCAAAAGCCTGGTTTTCAAGAATTAGTTTTGTAAGACAATACTAGAGGTAGTATTTAGGCACAACCAAAAAAATAGTTATTTTAAACATACCAAGACAGTATGTTATAAGTTGTCATGCAGACAGAACTGCCAATTAAATGAAAGGGGGGTTTTGTTTGTTTGTTTTTAGTGGAATTGTCCTTATGCAAAGAAACAAACACAAACATTTGAGCTTTTCCAATAAACGCCTTGTACACAGCAGTCGCTAAATTCGTCTTATTTGGTTCCATATTGGTGTAGAGGTCTAAGGGGTTGAAGTTTGTCCTATGACAGCTGCTGATCAATCAGCACACAGGTAAATTAAGAAGCTGACACTTTAGTGTTAAAGCTAGAAGTTATTATACTGTCTAGGGAGTAGAGGTATCACCAACATTTTCAGCGAAAATACCAAACGTAGCTTTTGGTAGAGAAGTCTGCTGGAGGAAAGAAGGAAGCTCCAGTTATGACCGCCACTCCACAGCTTGTTGTAAGTGGCTTTTATTAAATGTGATTTATTTAATTACTTGTCTTCAGGAGGTAAAAGGTCTTTGTGCTTGGGCATATTTACACCTGTAAGGTAATTGTCCTTATACAGGCAGTATACAAAGCTCAGTTCTTGTGAGTAGCCACAGGGCTGTTAACTTTGAAGGCTTCCCGTTGAAACGAGGATTTGGTCTAACGAAGCTGTGCATCTGAAGGAGACAATAGAGTTCAGGCTAACGCGATTCTCTGGTGTAGCCGGCAGCAGGATCAGCTATGGATGGTTTATGTCATTATAGCCAAATTTATACCGTGGAAAGGGTCTACCCAAAGTATCTCTGATGCCACGCTCCTTTATAGCCTTGTATGTGTGAGCTCCTGGAAGGAGGAAAGCGCTCTCAGGTGAATTTACGTTATATATAGGTGTGTCTATGACTGTGGGATTTGTCTGTTTTATTACAAAACCATGCTCAGTTCTGTGTAGTAAGCCCATTTCTGGGGCTTTATCTAGGTCTGTGTAAAGTACAGGGTTATGTTACAAAACAGTGTTGATGCAGTTGGTTTTGTTGCTTGAGTTTGGTTTTAACGTATACCGAAATTTTAGGCTTTGCTTTTGCTGTTGTTTTGACTGAGTGTGTTTGTGCTTATGCTCTCCTCTCCTCTGAAAGAATTGGTTTAATCCATGTTTGCCATGTTTTCAGGACTGTTTTTAACTGCAGTGTTGCTTCTTGCCATACCGTTATTCCCACCTGCTGGGAATTGCAGGATGTATGACTCCACGGCGAGTCTCCACAAGTAGCTGCACTTCATATAAATGGGGAAGTGTATGTGCTCACGCTTTCATATAACACTTCTCCGAAAAGGAGTTAATACGTCCCTGCGGGCATGGTAAAGGAGCCATGGAGTTATGTTTGCTGAGAGCTCTGGGCTTGTAGAAATTCCCCCTCGGGCCTCCACAGCTATCAGCCCAATAACTCACCTGAAAGCACGGCTCATCAGAAACCGTATGGGAGGTTCAGCTACTTCAAGACTGATGTACTTTTAGATGTTTTGCTAGAAAAACTTTGGTAGGAAAAACCCCCTTACAAACACACCCATAGAAGCAAACCAGTTCTTTTACTGGCAGAATTTTATTTCCTTCGGTGAAATGGCTCTATTGACAAAATAGCTTCTTGCTAGCATGAAGTCTGCTGTTACCTACCAGCGACACTCAAAGATAGGCAGAGACTTGAGTTTTGTGTAGGGAAGAGCCACCTGCGACTGCTGAGCGACAGGAATTGAGAACTAGGGGCTCCGATATACAAAATAAGAGCTTGTGATTTATTGTTGCTGTCAGTTAAATGAGGAGGAAGATTCTGCAATCCACACTAATGGAGTTGAGATACTGAAATTAAATTTAGGAGTGAAAAATGCCCTGGCCTTAGTTAAATTTAGTGGCTCATCCACTCAGTAGTAATTGTACACTTGCAATTCCTTCATCTGGACTGGACTTAAAATATGTACTTTAGTGATCAAATTAAATGAAATTTTAACGATCAACTGGGGTTAGACAAAATACTAATTAAACCCAGGGAAGTCTATTAATATAATTAGCCTCAGGGCAAGACAATTCAAGAACTGGAAACAAATTATTTGTAGCATCCTGTCATTTCCTAAGTAAAATGTTTGAGTCTGGAGAGAAGAGATGAAAACTAAAGTCTGTGTTTGTCCTTTGTCAAAGGAAGCCCTTTGACAAGGGGTGAGTGTGCTTTATGTGTTTTATACCTTCTAGGTAGTTTTTAGTTCACTCTTGACTTCTGGCACCAACATGAGTTGGCCCTGTACATCGTAAACTGCACGAGAAGGAACTCTTGTGGCTTGGTTTGAAGAATTGCCCTCTTCACCAGCCTCATTAACCAGCAAAGGAGTCTGGAAGTTGAATGGGCGTTGAAAAACAAAAGAAGTCCTGAAAAAGCATTTGGGTTTATGTTTAACTCTTCTTCTTTCAGGTCGTATGGTCGAAAACGAGCTCTGTGGAGCACAGGGAGAACTGTTCATGCTTTTTCTGGGCCTCTGTTTTTAATGGTGGTTGGATTTTTTTGTAGTCCTCTTCAAAAGCAAATCTTTAGACAGTGCTTTTATCTTTCATAGTTAGGCACGTTTGGTATGTCAGAGTGATAATCTGAAAGGTGGGAGTAACTCGGGCACCATTCATTTCTGACAGTTTTGGTTGACAGCAAGTACTCACAGAATCACAGGGGTTGGAAGGGACCTCTGGAGATCATCTAGTCCAACCCCCCTGCCAGAGCAGGGACACCTAGAGCAGGTTGCACAGGACGGCATCCAGGTGGGTTTTGAATGTCTCCAGAGTTGGAGACTCCACCACCTCTCTGGGCAGCCTGTGCCAGTGCTCTGCCACCCTCAAAGTAAAGAAGTTCCTCCTCATGTTTAGATGGAACTTCCTGTGTTCAAGTTTGTGCCCGTTACCTCTTGGTTTGTACCCATTACCTCTTGAGAGTCTCTTCAGAGTACCCCTTGAAATGTCCCTTAACCTTGAATTCAAGGAATAGAAGTACTACGTTGCGATGCCTGGGTCTTGCTATGTTGAGCGCTGTAGCACTGGCAAAGGAGACATGTTCTTCCTCTTCCTTTCCTGCCCCAGCAGTATCCCTGCCGGCACACACTAGACATCCCGCTGAGATGGTTTCACCAAACGTAAAGATGGCAAATGCAGTAATAAGTTTGTTTGATGACAGTCTGGCCTGATATTTAAAAGCAGCTACGTAAGCTTCCTGCAAATCCTAGAGACACTTGCTGTAATGCCAAGCGACTAGTAATACCAAGCTTTCACTCGCTTTTAAATTGCTGCGATCTAAATAATTGCAGTGACGTCAACCTCTCATCAGGTTGAGGAAAAAAATGGACACTTGAGATTTGTATTTACTTCTCCCTGTTTTTTATTCTATGTTTTAGAGAATGTTTAACTTTCAGCTTTCTGATGAAATTAAGAGAAGAAAACATTGGATTCCTTATTTATTATTACTTTGGAGGCATGGCAGAGGATGAATCATTTCTCTTTTGGCTTCCAGTAGTCTAACACAGGCTCTTTGGCATTAAAAAAAAAAAAAAAAAAATCTTAAAAGGATGGTGAGGTCCTCAGATGTCCCAGGCAGCACCAACGGCAATGCTGTATACGTTACAAAGTTGAAGTTTAAACATGTAATGTTTTTTTTTCTTCCCTAGTGCACAGATTTAAGGTCATGCATCTTGTGACTTGGCAGGCATTTTTTCTGTAAGATCGATACCGCTACAAGTGTCCATGTACCATCTTTAAACCTCTTTGGGTTCTTTTTCTGGCTCTTTGGTGCAAAGGGCAAATCTGCGAGGCATTTCATCTAATCTACAGCAGATAATTAGAAAACATTTTATTTATGTGATATGGAACGTTGTGTCCTTAAATGTATATGTGAAATACACTTATGCAGTTACAGTCTCAGTTTTTAAATTTAGATGCTTCAAATCAGAAAATGCCATTTTAGGAACTTAAGATAAAAAGCATCAGAATTACTTATCTGGAATTCGCATTTTTGAAACTGAGCAGAATGTAAAGATTATGGGCATTTCAAATCTCAGATCTATTATTGTAGGATTAATGTTACCAATTCAGAATAAAATACCAGTGAGCACTGCTGTTTTTCCAGCATTTTGCATATTTAGCCATTTAGCTAAGTACCTCCATTTGGCCTCCCGAGGTTAATTTAAGAATCCTGTCTTTGTGGAACAGCTCAAAATGTGTCTCTTTTAATAAGGACGTACAAGGGAAAAATGTCTCCAGCTATGTCAGTTCCACATAAAAATGGATACGAACAGCTTTTTAAACAGTTGGGTCTGTCTTCTGACTGCTGTTCCTCTGCTTTGGCATGCAGGTTTACATTCTGCACGCCGACAGTGCTAACGGAAGAGTGGGAAAGTGCATTTTGGTTACTCTTACAGGCTAACTTCAAACCCTCTGATCTCTGTAAGCCTTTTCTTTGTCGGTAGTTGATGCAGAATTAAACCTCGGCAGAAGAGCTGTTTCGTGGTCCTCTGGGGAGTAATGTTGGACAGGCAGCACAGAGATGTTCCTTTCGTCGAGTTTTGTAAACAAAGTTGGGACTTTAATAGAGATGCTTCATCTGTGGCTAGCTGACGATTGATCATTTAAAAGTAATTAAAGTTGAACCTCAAAGGTGAGCAGTCTGTTCAGAAAGAGGGCTGAAACAGCCACAGAGTCAAAAATTCACCAGAAGTTTTCACAGCGGGGTGAAAAAAATGTGCAAAACCAGGCGCTCGTGAAAGATTTTTATGCTCCTTACTGCTCAACCTCACCAGGAAATACTTAATATTTCTTAACTATTATTAGTGAAGCATGTGAAGAAATGAAGAAAGTTTAAAACCAAGCAGAAAGTCGTAAAAAGGGATCTCCTGAACCAAATGTGCCATTGTATATTGCAATTGCTTGGTGAAGGATCATGACTTAATATAGGTTCAATTCTTAATACAGTAATCTTTTCTTAAATTTGTCCTTTGTGGAAAGCATTCCTAAGGGAGGAGGAAAAAATAATAAAATCCTGTGCTCATCCTCTCTGAATATCAACAAAAGCACCAGTTTCAGCTATCAGGATGTCTGTCTGTGCCTGATGTTTTGGTGACCCACCATATATAGACTTTTTTTTTTTTTAATGTAGTTTTACTACGGAGGAACAAGAAACCACTGGCACAGAAAGACTAAATCATTTGTTCTGCAGGGACTGTGCTGCCGTATTGTGATAGTTCAGGTTTATTTTATTAAGCATGAAGCTTGGGAAGGGTTTGTTATCATTCTGCTGGTCTCCCAAATGTTTGAAGCTGCTACTGTCATCAAGCCGCGAACGATGGTACAAGATGGGTGAAGGTGGGTACCAAGCAGAAGATTTTTCATGCTTTATCTTCAAAGCAAGGATTGGCATTTGCAAGCAGTTACACAAAACTTTCATATGTTTGTTCTGCAGAAGCTAAACATAGAGCAAGATACTTAAAACTGGAGAAAACCCACCAGTTTTTCATGTAGGTCCTGATCAACATAAAAAATTAGTGGTACCAGGATGACTTTAAGCATGTCTCTGGAATTAGCGTTGTAACTCTTTCTTCATACTAGTAATAAGGACTTACTATTAAAATTTCTTCTTTAAAAAGGCTGTCAGAGAGCAGTAATTCTGAGAAAAATCTAGAGGCTACATGCACAATATTGCAAATTATTTGTGTATGTAAATAGTGTACGTAATGTATAAATATATATCATGTGTCTGCACACACACACACTATATACTGCAAATTAAAGGGAATTTGCTGAAGAAAAATACAAATTATTGTAACATTGCAATCACTGACTTATGCAGAAAGCAGGATGTATTTGTTTTTCACTTGGCTGAATAATGGCCAAGAGATGTAACAGAGCTGGAGTTTATAAAACAAGCAGAAGAAAAACAATATCCTCTCCAGCAAAAAGAATCCAAACACACCTTATCTTCCCCTCCTGTTTGATGGGGGAGAACAAGTGGCAGCAACCGCAGTCATCAAAGTAGGCAGCACTTGCTGTGGACAGGATATGGTTGACGAAGCGATAATTAAATCCTTTTCTCTGGCTGCCTAAGCCTGCTTTCAACTCCATAGCACAGATAAAAATGTCTTTCCTTTGCAGAAGCTCTCAGTCTGGTCTGCTACGTAAACCCAAAACTTTGTCAGTGTGACAGCTTTTCATGAAAGCATTCATGAAAAGTCTCCCGAGTCATTCTGGTTTCCCTGTCTCCAGATTCAGGATGCAATCCCACTGGTGTTTTTTACAAAGCTTAGTTTCTGACTACCACGTGGAGACTTCAAGAGAGTCAACAGAAGTCACTTTTGTTCTGCAGGCAAGTGCCCAATGACCTGAAAGTCCTTTACACAAATTAGGCTGTTACCTTAAGATGTCCCAGGCATCTTTGTTTGCTGCTTATCCAAGTGAGCTCTTCTCTAAGCAGTGAGGCTCTGCTAGAAATGCATAAGTTACTTTGGGAATTGGAGATATCAGTGTGTTCCCCTGGACTATATAAAACATGATAAGGTAACATTTGGTTATGCAGAAATGCAATAAAGACCACAATTTTTTGTATCTGTCATGGTTTTATTTAATTAACTGGCACTACTCTAAACATCAATTAATTGCCTGAATTTTGGATGGTACTTCATTGACTCAGGCCAGCGTAATGCTGTTTTTTATGTTAGAAATGTAATTCAAGTTTGTCATCGGTTTTATTATGCAGGGCTTCTTATTATCTGGAAGGGAGCATCAGGCTTTGTGCTAAGCTTTCTCCTGACATCTGTCCTGAGAGACTTTCCCTGGACTGTCTGTCCTGAGTCACTGCAATGTGTTGTGAATTCTCTGAGGCCCCGATCCAGGAAAGCACTCAGGCACGTATATAACCTGATGCTCATAGCTTCAGGAGTTCATTGACATCAGCGGGAATACTGACGTAATGAAAATTATGCGCATGATTAAGCACTTGGCTGGGACAGACCTGAGCTAATTCTCTTTTGTAAGCAGATTTGGACACAAATTGACACTACATTTCTATTTTCTTTTATTTATTATGGGATTTTAGGGCGAAGGTAATTTAATCTCCCATCAAAGACTTCGGCAAACACAAGCATTGGAACAAAACATTTAAATGTAATTATAATAGAGCTTGTCAAAAACACTTAGCATCATGTAGTTAAGACGTTAGTGGGCCTAAACTCTGTTAGCTTGAGGTACCTGAGATCTTCAAGGAGTGCTTGAAGATAAATGATTAAATATAAAATAGCAGCGGAAGAAAATGTTTTCTTCCCTCTGGTTACTAAACCTAAGGAATGATGTATCTGTGTGAAGAAGCAAGCAGAAAACGCCAGGTATATTCAGCACAGAGAACAACTCGCTAGCTGGTGCTGGGTTTCTTTCTGGTTGTTGTTTCTTTTTGTTATTTTGGTGTAGAAAATTATTTTCACCATTCCTTAAAATGTGCTATACCAAAGCTTCTGCAAAGGTAAAGTTAATAAAAGTAAAAGATGCCTGCATAATTGAGAGGTGCTGTCAGTTCTCTCCGCTGATTTTTATCGGCCTCCCTGAGCAAGAATATTTGCCTGTACTTTGATAATCATCTCCAAAATAATAAATGAACTCAGTTGCAGTTTCTCATCTTTATATTCTCTTCCTATACCAGACAGTATTTTGTCTCCATATGAAAAAATTGAATATGCAAATACATGTGGGTGTTTATGTGTATCGTCACATGCTTAATATGACTAGCTGTATTCAAGTCATCATCCATCTGCATCGTGGCAAGTGTCTTTGTACCTTCGTGTTCAAATAATCTTTCCTGTTTCAAGATCAGGTGTCAAACTAACCCGCAGCTTTGGAGGGCCCCCCATGGCTTTAAGCAAGCTGAGGATGTGCTATATATATTCTTTACCTCTATCTGTGACGCTGCTGTGCTATATGAAATTGTTGGTGCCCGAGTGAAACGTTGATACCCGTATTTGAGCTGATTGCATTTTGCTCCCTGTGTATTTCAGTGATGTCAAGGTGCAGGTGGTGGAGGGAAGGCGGGGGGAGAAGCTGGATGCGTGCACGTTGGATTCAGTGCTTCGTGAAGTGACCATGTTCCTGTGTCTGATTGCTCCGTGCAAGGTTATGATTATCTCTGCGATGCTTGCATTTCTGAAATGGGTGTGGGCTTTTGTTTAAAAAAAAAAAATAAAAAATCTGTAGGACAGGCTCAATTTTCAAGACATGCGGGCAATAATTCTGTACTAAACAAAAGGCCAGCATAGCTGACGTGGGTAAATGCCTATTACTAGAAAATACTAAGTGAACTGGTTGGCTTTCTTTCAAGACTTAGTGCTTTCCATTGGAGCTGAATACTTGCTAAATGATTTTTTTTTTCCCTAGCTATTTTTCTTCCGTTTCACTGGTGGCAAGAGAAAGAAGAGCCGTATTTTTCTTCACATCATTTTTGTGAAGCTGATGGTACTATTTCAGTAAGATGTTTTCTGAAAACAGAGCAATTGAGGCTTTCTTTCCTTTTTAAAATAAATGCATATTTAAATCGCCTTTATTCCTGGTTTCAGTTTTTAGTTGTCATAATTCCAAGTGGTTAGTTGTCTTCATGCAATAGCACAAAGTCATCTGGCTACGTGAAGTGGTTGGAGCTGGTGAAGTTACTGTCACAAACACCAAGCACGTGCCTCATTTAGCTGTTCTCTCCTTTTCTCCTCTAGTCCCTCTGCCTTTTCTGGTAGCTGTCTCCAAACTATTAGAAGTGACACTGAGTTCAAGACACTTAATTCAGATTGGTGAGCTGACCTGCAGCTGCTAGCAGTGGTATTGAAAATTCTGATTATTTTTTATTTATTTATTTTTAATTTTTTGTATTGCATGTTGCTGGAAGGGATATTTGAGAAATACTAGCACTTGGTGACTCGGTGCTATTTGTGACTATATATTACTTCATGGTTCTTCTAATGGTTTAGTAGTATCGCTTTGTCATACACCATAGGTTTTGTGAGAAGGGGGCATAAAAAAAAAAATCTATTTCCCAATGGTTTTGTAAACAGAAGCGTAGAGGAAAAAGAAAAGCTATTGACAATTTCTACCCTGTAAAATACATTATTGAGCTTTATACCCTAGGAGGTTCATGCCATTCAGTTGTAACATCTGCTTTACTGCCCCAGGAGAGTTTGCTTTCTCCGTAGTGCTATTGAACACATCGGTTCTGGTTCACCAGGTCAGCGCTGATTTTGTGGCTTGACAAGGTGTTCAGCTCTTGCGAGTGCCTCAGTGGTTCATGCGTACGGACGAGGAGCCTGGTCGCTCCGCTGTCCTGCCCAGGAGGAGCTGTGGAAATTGATCCCATGATTCCTGAGCCAAATCCACAGTTGAGGTGGGTAAGGTAATTGAAAATTAGTTTCAGGCTGTGTTAACTCAATAGCAAATTTGCCTATCAATATTAAATTGAGAAAGTTATCCGGTCTTTCTACTTGAAGAATGGATTGAATCCCTGAATAAGTCACTCTGATGGTTAATTGCCTGCAGAAATAAAAAGGTGTGACCTTTTCCAACTCTCAGTCTAGCTTCACTTTTCAGGCAGTAGCTCATGTCAGGCTTCTGTTGGGACAGCTCTTGCATTTTCTCCCCATTAATTCCCATCTAGATTGCTGGAAGTAATAAATCAAGATTTCGGAAAACCAAACAACATTAGTCTTTTGGAGAGGAGTGACTGAAGTGAGGTGGTTATCGGTGGTGCAGCTTTACAATCCAGTCTGCTATCTGTTGCCTGCTTTCTGGCAGATGGAAAAATGAACAGAGAAAACCACATTTCTCAGTCTAGCCTTGTAAGATACATTTAACCTGAATATACGAACTTGGTGGTCCCAAAAGTTTTGGGAAAGGAAAGCTGTCAGCTCTCCTTTAGTCTAGCAGTACCTATTAGTTGAAATACGACCAGGTCCAGAGCTCAGGTCAGCGCAACTGGTTTTCATTTCGTGAAGCAAAAGCAATGTGCGTATTCCCTTGAGATTTTTTGATTTCTTGGAAAATGTTCTGTGCGTAGTACTGTGCAGTCACTACCGCTTTTTCACATGCGTTATGAAAAATTACAAATAGCCACATTCGGTCTGTGAAATCTTTCTGTTCCTTTCTACTTCTTCAACAATTTCATCATTGTGTCATCTCCTAAAGATTTAGTTGCTATTGACAGTCAGCAGGCCACAGCTTTAGTGTTACTTGGGTGATTTTGAAAATGAGATTCTTTTTTTTTAAAAAAACAAAAACAAAAACAAAAACAAAACACTTCACTAACTAAAGTCAGCACCAGATACAGCTCTTACTTGCCACTTCAATACAGAACCAGTTGCTGTGTTTGCCAGAGGACAAGATACATCTCAGAGATGACAGTCACTGATTGTGAGTGAGAAGGACATCTTCTCTTTAAATTGGGGAATGTTTTTTTGCTGATGGAAATATTATACAGTGCTGTCAGTGGGAGGGGAGACAGGTTGTGTGAGAGAAGGAATATCCAGTAATAGCTTCAAGCCCCTCGGGGTCAGTTGGAATATTTTACAGTAAAGAGGTGGCGACCCTATCATGAAAGCCTCAGGTTGTACTGACTTTTGCTCATACTTCTCAGCAGTAGTGCACAGAGGTCAAAATATCAGATTCTGACCTAATTCTTGAAAAACAATTTTAAATTTCCCATGAGGTACCTCAGGGTCAGCTATGGAGCTTTTAATGGGCAAATATTCCAAAATTAATGTAAAGAGATAGTAAGTTACAAGCTTATAACTTCTTTTTTTTTTTCCTTAAGCTTTCACACTGTGCCTAAATTGGGGGCTTCCAAGTACCTAAAACTGCTCTTTAATTGGTGTACCAGCAAAAGCCTGTGGTTCAGGGGAACGTGGTGTTGGATTCCGTGACTGCAGATCGAGTTCACGCCAGCATTTTCTTCTTTGTGTCATCGCCTTGCTTGGGTTACGTGTAACCACTACTTTGCCTATCCAGAAGTGTGATTGTGGTGCACATATTGGCAACTTTAAAACTGTGCTGTGTTATCCTGGATCCAACTTAAATAATTGAAATTGTGCCATTTGATAAAAGACTATAGGAATAAATTATTATAGCTATTTTTGGAGTGAAAACATCCCAATAATTTCTAGAAAGAATTCCAGAAAAATTGGAATGTGCTTTTCGTCAGGTACAAAACCTGTTTAATGTTGCAACACAGTTTGTATGGGTATCACATGATCTCCGTTGTCCTGCAAAATATAGCATCCTCCTAATTTATAAACAAACCCAGAAGCCAACAACCCCCCAGTCCCACTCTCCCTCTTCTTTAAAATATGGTTGTAATTCTGTGGTGAGCCATGAAAGGTTTTCCTGTGGTACCTAAGGAAAGTAGTGGTTTCTCATCACCAGCCTTCTGTGCACTCCTGGTCACGTGGTGGAGGCGGAGGTAGGTACATCTCAGTTTACACACTTATCTCATCATTGTCACGAGTCCATCCAGCCTTGCCACAAACATGGACACAGAGTCCTTTCTGGATGGAGTACAACATTGTCAAATTCTGTACAAACAGCCTTAATGAATGTGAGTCACTTTATTCTTGGAATTCATTTCTGCACTGCAAATGGACATAATTACGTGGCTAAATTGAAAAGAGTCATAAACAAAACAGAACTGTCAACCAAGTCCTGCAGGAAGCTGAGATCGGCTAAGAGCCTTGCCATCGCCGGCTTGTGGAAAAAGCGAGCGCTACCAGCAGAGTCATGGGAAACAAAAAAAGGATGGTGAAATACCAGCTTGGGCTGTACGTGCAAGGACAGCAAGTAAGAGTTGGGGGAACAGGGCTGCAGTCCGTGTAGGAACGTGGTGGGCTGCCTGCAAGGCCTGCAGCACCCTGTGCACCACTCAGCCTAGGTGTTTTCTCTTGCCTTCACCCGGCAAGTTGTGCCATGAGACTCTCCTACTGATGGGATTCTGCCTTCCACATCACGGGGGCTTGCCCACCTAGGGCGTATTGTCCTAGGTAGGCAGCCTTGGAAGCGGCTGAGGCATTTAGAAGTTCAAAATGCTATTTGTCAGTTCATTTGCTTTACCTGAGCCCAGAGGTTGCTTTTTTTAATTGTATCCTCGGTGGTAGGATGTGTTATTCATGGAACAGAGGAATTGGGTGTATGTAATTTTGCTTTGGGTTGCTGTGTCCCTCCATTCCTGTACAGCGGGCGCTCTGTTTTTGCAAGGTGGCTTCAGCCTATTTGTGAACCTTCAGGGTGGCATCACAGTTGCTCGTTGTGGATTGTGGGAGACCTCTAAACCCATCCATCTACTCATCTGATAAATGCAGGAGAGCAGAGGACAGAAAGGTGTGATAGAAGGCAAAAAAAGCAGGGAGAGCTGAAACACAGGTTAAAAATCATGAGCTTTTCTCTGTGTGCAAAGCGAGACTCTGTTTTATACTCCAGGATCATAAGAAAAAGGAGATTTGTTATTCTTTAAAGCAGCTGAGCCCAGATGTGCCTCTAAAGAGAGAAAGCAATGCTGCTGAAACGGGCTGTCCTGCTCAGCAGTGTGTGTCTGCGGTTTATCTCTATCAGAAGAGGCTTCCTCTCCCACGTTCCTCCAGTAGCGAAGAGGAAGCGAGGCCGGAGCGTGGCATTTGTCCGTGCATTTATCTTAGCGTGGCCGCTTTCTTCGTTCCCTCACATCAACATATTGGCAGCGGCTGTGAGTCATGTTACCCTGAGCTGGCACTGGCAGCAGTCGGAGGGCTGAGAGGCGATTGTGCTCCCTCCTTCGCACCAGTTCCTCTGCCAATACGGCATTCAGAGCCCTACAATGGGATATTGTGCCGCCGGGATTGCGTGCTACTGTTTTGATGGGGTGGGGAAAGGGTCATTATTTTTGTACAGTGGGAGCTAGCAATCTGGAACAAACTGCTTCAGAAAGTGCCCAGCTTTCCTTTCATTATTCCCAAAATAAGAAATGCATTATGCGGCAAAAGGACTTCATGCTGCTTATGTTGTGGAGGGGTTTTTTCCACCCTTGTCAGGTATTTTTACCAAGCAAAAAAAAAAAGCTCAGGAAACCCTTTAAGGAATGTTAGTGTTCAACCTTTTGTGGGGGGAAGATGTGCTACTAATGGTTGGTAATTATACCTTTTTTTTTTTTTTCTCCAAGGAAATTCACAAATCTGACTAATTTTTCTTTGGGAAGGAAGAAATCCCTTTGTGTGGTTAAATGGCTGGTGTGCCTCAGAGCAAGCCTGCAGATGCATTGTTTGGAACCAGAAGGAAGTGAAAGGTGGCAGCCTAATTACTGAGCTGCGATGCCTCTAGAGACAAGTAAGATGCCCACATCCGTGTACAGCTTTCTTAGGAAATGAGCCAGTTCAGCTTCAGGAACTCTTAGGAACCCTCAATAAAAACAGACGTATCCAAGAGTTAGAAGTTTTAGCAGACAGAAGAGGAAAATCAACATTGTGTATTAAGGACACGATCATTATTAGCAGTGAATAGACACGTTAGAGCCCACTAGTGCCGTTGACCCTCATCCTCCCCTCCCACCCCCTCACCATCCCCACTTCCAATTGCCTCAGATTTCCTCTCGTGAACTACAAAGATGAAGCAATAAAGCAGTTCCTGCACACCTTGACCTTTGATGGTCATACAGTACACATTTACTACTGGAGTTTTGTCTTGGTGATTGGCCTAAAGTTTTGCAATAACTTTTGTGATACAGGGGACTCAGTGATGCTCTGTTCCAGACACGGAAATCAATTACCTAGGGTTTTCCTTCTTAAATTTTGGGGAAATTCGTGAGTTCACCATAGTTTTGAATAATCTTCCTAGCAGCGTGACAACTGTATCTCTGCCTAGTTATTGAGTCGATTGAGATTTGAGAGACATTCTTCAACATAAGCAGCACTTCAGATAGTTGGTTGTGCTCTGTCATTTTAGGAATGTCATAGTGCCATTGCACCAATCTTTGACATATGTTAATAAAAATACAAGACTCCAAAATATCCAGAATTACGGTGTGGTAATGATTTGGTGTTTGTCAAGATTACAGACAGGTGTCAAAAGCCTTTTAGGCTTTTAGGAGCTGGGTTGTGCTTTAGGGCAGAGCCGTGTGTCAAAGCTGTCCTGTTCTTCCAGAAGTACTGGGCTGCCCAGCGCAGGAGAAGCCAGGGAGGGCCAGAGCTGGGTGAACTTCTCTTGGCCAAGGGCTGGAGGACTTTGGTGGGTGCTCAAGGGAGACTCTTCTGCCTCCCACTCCTGTAGCCCAAGGCAAAACATGGTTACGAATTAATTTGAGACACAGGGAAGGAAGTAGTCTTGGAAAGTAAACAGAAATATGTAATTTTGGCATGTTTTTAGCATGTTACATGAAATAACATCTGCTCCCGCATGAGCTGCCAGATTATGGTTTGTATTTGCTCTGTTTTCTCTATGTTCAGCTCTTTTTGTAAAGTACGACTAAAATGTAGCTGAATGCGTAACTATTGCTGTCACTTGTTCAGGGGTGTCTTTTACTTTGCCTGTACATTCATGCATTTGTTCGTACATGTAAATCAACATTGCTACGACTGTATGTGCGCATAGGTTCCCGCTCCCACCATCACCCTTAAACATTAACACTCGCAACGCTGTTTTTTAAAGTTGGCACAAATTTCTTTTATGTCTGGGGAAGGGAACTTGTTGTAACTGCAGGTGTCAGGTGTCACCGGTTCTTGGCTAAGGCACCTTCTCAGTGTTGAATACTGTTCAGCTTTTTATCAGTACCTTGGTTCACTGCTTGTTCTGTTGTTCTCCAGAGTGCTTCCATTGTACGTCCGACTGCATTATTTCTGCAGCCAGCAGCCCGCGCCGCACAGGTATGCTTCACTAGCTCCTTTCATGCCAACAGAAGATTTGTGCACGCTGGTGCTTTAGGAGTGTGCTTTGAAGCAAATCTCCCCTGTTTCACTTTGCAGACCAGGCTTGGCATACACAAACTGGATGAAACTGCATTAGGAGTTGTGCTCCAGGTGCATACCTAATGTGCTCCCACCATTAGTGGTTGTTCATCGACAGCACTAAAGCAGGTCCCCCTCCTCACCACTGAGATAGATACATAAGGATTGAACATCAAGTTTTCGGCACCGGCAGGATCTTTGCAGTACGGATCTGCTCCTAGCATCCTCTCTGCTTGCTAATGTACAGATAGCCAGAGATATCATAGAATACCAGGTTGGAAGGGATCTCAAGGATCATCTGGTCCAACCTTTCTTGGCAAAAGCACGGTCTAGACAAGATGGCCCAGCACCCTGTCCAGCTGAATCTTAAAACTGTCCAATGTTGGGGAATCCACCGCTTCCCCAGGGAGATTATTCCAATAGCTGATTGTTCTCATTGTGAAAAAAATTCCCCTTGTGTCCAGCTGGAATCTCCCCAGGAGTAACTTGCACCCGTTACCCCTCGTCTTTTCCATGTGACTCCTTGTATAAAGGGATTCTCCATCTTTTTTGTAGCCATCCTTTAAATACTGGAACATGGTGATATATATCTTGAGATATGCATCTCTTAAGGTTTTTCCCTCCTGCTTTAACTCAAGGCATCCCATGCTGGTCTTCTGTAACAAGTGATGTTATCTCGCTGTCAGAGCCCATTTCTTCTTCCTGGCAGTATTAGACATACTCAACTTACAGTCACTGGACTTCCCATTTATGGCTGCTTCAGGATTCATTGTGCTTGCAAAGGAAGGTAGAGCTGGGAGAGATTTATCAGGTCTTCAGGTCCTGGACCCCCTGGTCTCTTAAGATATGTCCTAAAATTCTCTTCAAAGATTTCAATCAGTTACATTATTTTCACCACACACCTTTAAATCAATTAAATTCCTTTTATTCCTGAGTTTGTCTATGAAAGTAATATAGGTTGAGCCACCCACTTCTCCACCCCAACCTCACCTGGCACTGAAGTCTATGGACATGCTGTTGTGTCCAGCCAACATCTGCACCAATCCCACCATAGGGAGAAATGGGGGGGGAGAGCTGCTGAGTGGTTCCCATGGATGTGAAGTGCAAGGGGAAGCGGCCCTTGATTTTTCCTTTGTGAAAGCGACATTTGACATCTTTTTTTCCTTTAAATGTTTGTCTTTCACTCCATAAGCATTGCCTCTTTTGAGGAAACATGGTAGTGAAATAAATAAGGTATTGAGTTGGAAATCTAGGTTGTGTTGTTGGATGAGTAAGCTCTCCTGACTGCTAGAGCTTAACCAGGTCCCTCTCCTAATCAGATGTTCTCATTTGCCTGTGAGGGCGTGTGTCAGTTTGTGTACAAAAGGCACTTAACCTCTTGCATCTTAATACACAATCTTTGCCAAATTAATAGACTGGTATCTGATAAACGTACAAATTCCACGTAAGATGGCAGGCTAAATTTAAGGTCACTCTTAGCTCTCAAATTTCTTTTCTCTTTCAGCTTGGGGGAACCACATCTGATTGTCATTTGCATGTTTGGTATATGCCCTGACTCTTGTGGTCCTCTTAAATAATCCTAGCATCGTATCTCGATGTAGGGAGACTTAAGTGCTGCAAAACATATGGCTGATAGGTAACAAAACCTCACTGGACTTTCTGTAAGAAGATAAGAATATTGCGCAGGTTCTGTGTAACCACTTCCTCCTCATTCCTTCCTTCCTCATTCCTTCCTGATGCTATTTCAAGCTTTCCTATCTAAGCATCGATACCCATATAACCCGACACTGGCCAGTCCTGGAGTAGTGGGAAAATAATTTCGTTTCCTCAGTCTCATTTGCTTGTCTGTTGGTATTGAGGAGGGGTGGATCATAGGGACACTGCCTTTTTTTGTTTTGTGGGAGGGATTATGATCTGATGCCTGTTGGAGTCATGGAGATGGACCTTGTCTTTTCATGGATTTACGCTGACGCGGGTGAGACGCTCTGGGATAATCCTGTAGTCTTTTCTCTGTCAAACACCCCTTGCCTTCAGAAGTTCTTCCCTGAAGAAGCCCAACTTTACCCCAAGTAGTTCTATGAGCTCACCAGCCACTCTTGTCTCCCTGTAAATTTGCTTTTTTCCCATGGGTTTAAAACTGCTTTTCTCCCCTCCGTTTGCCAGTATGAAATAATAGGATTGTTCCAGTGGGAAAAGAAATGTGTTTTGACACCATTGTGTCAGAGTGCCACTTTGAAGGTGATTTGTTTAACTTGTGCTAAGTTCCTGTTGGCATTTCTTTGAGGTTATTATCATTTTGTAAACATTACAGAGTAGGCTGCAGAGTGCCAACTGCTTTATGTTTTCTGTTAAACAAAACATACAGCACAGCCCGTTCACGTGAATTAATCTCCAGTGCCCGCATTGGTTTGCATCTTTGGACCAGCATCTGCAAAAAAGACCGAATTTGGGATAAGGAGCTGTGAGGCTGTGGTCACCCCAGCGGAAGGGCAGGTCCTGACACCTGGAGTGACTCAGCTTGGCAGAGGAATGATTCCTTCTCCTTCCATGCAGATCCGTGGCTCTGAATTGTTAAAAAAAAAAAAATAAAATGAGGAGTTGAGGAATCCTTGGTTTTGTCTTATCCTACCCACTATGGGCTGCTGACTTCAGGTGTTATCTCGGCCTACAAAAATCACTAATGTTTACATTTTTATAAACACAGCCAATATTTACTCCCACCGCCCCCCGCTGATAAACGCACCCAGTTTACAGCTGTGTCTGTAGCAGGTGATGGGGATCCCTAAGGATTCCTTTTCATGCCCTGAGGTACAACGGCAGCAGCACAGTAGCTCCCCTGGCTGCACAGGAGCTACACGAATGCCGGGCCAGTTTCTGGGTGGACTTGGTGGCCCCAGGCTGTCCTGTTCCCCGGCAGGACCCAGAGCAGGCAGGCAGTGCTGTACAACTGCGTTGCCCACTCCTGGAGGGTCAGGGCTCCCACGTGAGACACGTGGGAAGGTCAATACGTGTCCCTTCATTGTGTGCTGCACCGAGATCACGTGCGGCTACAATTATGATCCTGTCAAGTACCTGTCAAGAGAGCAGGACCAGTAAATGAACTGTACGTAAGTTATTGAACATCAAAGGATTTATGAGTTGCCACAGTTTCCATTTGAAAGCTAATGTATCGTAAGGAATGACGACAGGCGGGAGAAGGGTATTTTAGTTCTGGGTTTTTAACAGCTATGCCTATGTGTCTTCTCGTGGTGGTAACCTTGCCAGCCAGATGGACCACGCAGCCCCTTCCAGAAGTAGGCACGCGCGATGCTCTCTCTTGTCCCTGTAACTAGTCATACGAGGCTGATGGCTTTGTACTTCCACGGTGAATCTAGTGCTTCTGGGAAGCTTTGGACTGAGATATATTACAAGCTGGATAAATTCATTCTGCCTCCCCCCTGCTTTATGTCATATAATGGTGACAGAAAAAATGGCAGTAGGAAAAGGCTGCTATTGTTAAAATAATTAATCTGGCTGATAGCCTCTTCCTAAAGGGCCCTTGGGAAAGAGGACTGCCAAAAGTAGGCTGCAGGCTGGGTGAATTTGCATAGTGTGAAAGGTGGGACATTTAATAATAAATCTGTATTTGTTATCTTGGCCTTTTACAATGAAATGGAAGTACTGCCAGCACTTTGCCATCCAGAGTAAATACCCTACAGTATTTACTGTAGTAGGCTACAATCATCTTTCATGGGGGAGTTAAAATAAAAATGAAAATAAAAAATAAAAGGGCATTAAAGTAGGGTATTGGAGAGTAAGTTTTGAAATGCTGAAAATCATGAGTTTCTCTGGTTTTGGTTTCTGGGTGTCTTGAAGAGATTAGCATAAATTTGGTTACATGAAGGGTAAAGCCTGTTGTTAAAAGTGGTGGCAGTGAATCCAGCACAGTATAAATTTAATAATCTGCTTCTGCTAGTCTTCATGTTTCCTTGACAGACCTATCTGCTCTGAATTTAAGTCCAAATCACCTCCCTCCACAGATTTTTACATCTGTCGTTGCTTTTTGAGGATGAGTGGCCTTTTAGAAAGGTACCCAGACTTAATATAAAGATGCTTGGTGATGGCATATCCATCCTGTGTCAGGTGCGTGACTAACTACTGCCACACAGTCACTAGCATCATCGTCAGTATGATGTCATTTATCACCTGTGGAAAAACACTAACTACTGATTATGGCGTGTAATTAGAGGTTGTTCTTCAACAGTAGTTGGGCTACTCATTTTAATGGTTTTTGTATCTAACAAATTCCATATTCCAAGCAATGAAAGTTAATAGTTTTAAAAGGCAGCGTTGCCCAGCTAGGTTGGTGTGGTTCATGTCTGCAAATACCGCGCGACAGCTCCAGTCCCTTGTTTTCCTGCAAATGATGCAACAGGATGGTTCTTGTCAGCAGCATGTCTGCCGTCAGCGTGGGAAAAGGGAAGCTGTGAGGATGCAAAGAGATGCTGCTTACGTGTATAATACTAGGAAAGGTTTTTTGCCCTTTTCTCTTGTGTTCTGAACTTATTGAAACATTGCACGTAATGCTGGGGAAGGTATTTTGTTTAAAACTGTAGCTGGCTGATCTCTCAAGTCCTCTTTCCTACCTGTGTGATGATTTGGAAGCTGCTCTGTTACAGTCTATTAACACCGTATCAAGAGTGGGCTTCGTGACTTGTTTTGCGCACGACTGTATGGGGTTACACCAAGAAACGTTATGGGAAAACCAAGCAGAAAATGGCTCAGGATGGCCACCCCCCAGTAAGCAAGTCCAGAACTACAGGAGAGTGCCCGAGTTATTAACAGGGACAGGCTGATTTCCAGCCTTCAGCCACATTGCCCAACGCCTGGTGCCACGCAGGCAGAAGCCGGTCAAGCACGGCGTATGGAGCAGGGGAATGCACTATCCAGACATCAAGGAGGCCGTTTTGAATATGCTGGCTAGACTTGTTGAGCCAAGATGCACGTGAAAATTACTATCTTAAAATCTTTGTCTGTAAATGTTTTATCCCACTGTTCAGAATAACCATTGGTTTGATTTCAGCAGTGCATTCACCGGCTGTCACTGACTGCTACAGGGAGGAACCAGAGGTGCTGACTCAGCCCAGATGCTTAAGCACAATTAATATATGGGATGTGCAGCACAGGGTTTAGAAGGGAGGGTTGTAACACGGGTTTCAGAGCAGTGTCGCTGTACCTAAAGAGTTATCAGTATTGCTGTTCTGCTTTCCTGCTCTTTACTTACTGTGACTTTCCTCATCCTTTGCGTATCCCCCTGTCCCTGTAATTGTCCAACATGTTGTAAATCTCTTGGCATTATTTAGAATCAATGCCTTTCCATATACATATCTGCAGTTCCCTGGCCCACTTCACTGACAGATGCTTAGGGGCAAATCTGGAGCTGGTAAAAATAGAGCTCCCTGCAACAGTGATAATTTATACCAGCTGAGGATCGGCCACTTGTGCTCTATCTTAAAATATCCATCTCTGAGAAGCAATTTGTTACTTAATGAAGAAAATGCTCCCAGTCATCTATTTCTCATTTCAAAACGCCATGAATGTGGTTGGCTTTTTTTTTTTTTAGACTAGGCTTTGTTTTTAATAGAACACATGTTCATGAAAGTGTATTTGAAATACGCATTTTATTTCTTCATAAAATATTTTAAGAAAAACATTCTGCGTTTTGCTATGAGATATGTAAATGCTTCATACCTGCCAAATCTTTCTGGTTAGGAAGTATCCCTTCCACATTTTGGCAAGATAAGTGTAGTTTTCCCCAGCCATTTTCCAAAATCCTCCATGGAACCAACTTACTTAGCTGACTTCAAATGTATTTTCCTTTTTAAAATGTTGGTACATGGGATAATTTTGTAGCCTACCTGTAATCTCTCATCATAGAAATTAATGGATGAAAATACAACTTCCATCCCTATCTTTATAAGCCTGCGGTGTCAACAACCCAGTCTGTGTTACAGCTGGAAGATCATCCTCCCACACTGCGTGGTGGTGAATGAGTAGGGGGTGGGCTCCTCACTCTTGCAGATGCCAGTGGCTGATCCGTGCCTCGGGATGTCTCATGTCATGACTAACCAAGGGCTGATGTCTTTGGAGAAGGGCAAGTTACCACTGGGTTTGACGCACTGAGGTTGCTTGGTTTGGAAGAGGCAAACAAGTCCATCTTATCCGGATTTTTAATTCTTTGAGGTTGGTCATACAAATTGGAAACTGTTGGCCAGTGATTTTTGTCCAATGTAGTCTCAGATTTTCTCAGGGTTTTAAGTCCTAAATATCTATGCGGTCTTTCTCCTGTCGTGCTAACACGTATGTGCCTCCTCCTTGTTCATAAACCAGCAGAGGGTTATGTGTTCAAATCTACCCCATACCAAATACACCAATCTGTAGTGCTTATTTTTGTAGAGTAAAAAGACTATTTTTACACTCTTTAAAGGACAAAATGTTTGTTTAGTGCTGCTGCTTTTCTTTCTTAAACTTTGTTCAAGGAAGCTTTAAGGAATGGGAGTTGAGTTTTAATGTTCAAAGTAATACAGGCTCCTGAGGCTGACCTTTATTTAGCGTTTTAGATCTTAAAATGCTTGAAGTTGGATACCCTAAAGATTATGCAGCGGGGTTCCCAGAAATGCCCTAGCTCTGTATTAATTTGTAATCTATATAAATATGAAATGATCATGGTTTTCTTTTAATACCTGGCTTGCGTGGTCGTATCAAACATCTTTAAAAAGAAAAATAATAATAAAGAGGGAAAACTGAAGAGTGAGGCAGTAGAGAGATGGAGACGGGGAGATTTGGTACTGTTCAGGATGCTGTTATTGCATTAGGTGGTCTGGCTTCTTGCATAATGCATTAGAGCTGACAGGCTTGCGGTTCTTTCGGAGGCATCTAAATTGTATTTCAACTGCCCCATGAAGATAGAAGAGTTTCTACAAGTGGGCAAAGGTGCATTGGTTTCATTACAGTTTAATTTGGGGTTGTCTGGTTTGGTTTTCTGGGGGGGGTTTGGTTTGGTTGGTGTTTTGGTCTGGGTTGGGTTTGGTTTGGTTTTCTTTTGTTTGTTTTCCCCACAGCAGTGACTTGCATTCCTCCATCAAGAAAGAGAAAAAAGCAAGAGCAAATACAAACATCCCAATGCTGGACTTCTCGTATGGATGAGATAAAGAAGCTGATGCTTTCTCAGCATTGTAGCTCTATAGAAGTAATACCAGGAATCATGATGGTGGGATATGAAAGGAGAGGAAGTTATTGTCGCTTCTGAGTATGACCAATGACAACTGAGCATGACTCTTGTGTTACTTCCTATCTGTTACTGCTTCTTCCGACTCATTTGGACCTACTTAATAATCGTATTTCATTTTAACAGATAACCACCTGGGCTATCACAGTATGCAGTAGTTGATGAACTCACAGCGCAAACCTTATCTTAGAGCCTTCTTGTATTAATTCAGTTAATCTTCAGATTAAGGATGCAAGTGGGAATCTGTTTCTTTGTTTCAAAAGCTTCCAAGGTTGATTTCTTCATTTTATACATGTGTTTCAGACTGTAGTTAATACAAATCATTCACACAATGAGCTACAGAGCTTATGACTTATTATGAGAAATTAGAAACGGAAGAGCTCTATTCCAAAGAAACGCAGCATGGGCAGCCGCCTTTTCTGGCTCTGACATCTGCCCCTTGGGCGTATACCATAGCAGGGAAGTGCCCAAAGCACTAGATGAGCTCCAGACTGACTACAGAGATGGAGGAAAAGGTTACCAGAACAGAATGACTCTAAATGTTCACACTTTTGTACGAGTTGAGGGCACAGTATAAGCAACTGTATGAACACTGTCTCTCTCCGCTCTAAGGTGAGGAGAGACCCCATAGGAAAGACCGTGTTTTTGTCCTCGTCCTTTCTTTCCTTTCCCTGGCCAGAATTTGCGTCTCACTGGGCTTTCTGCAAGAGGTTATCTAATTTATTTCCAGTGTTCATGCAGTTTTATTTGCTGGGGGAAAATGACTTAAAGGCTTTGCTTTTTTGAAGCTTAAAAGTCTTCTGGTCTGATGATCTGACTGTGGTTGGACTGCAAAGGAACCTGAGAGAGTAGTCCATAAGGTCTGCATCCTGTCCCCAAGTGCAATGCTAACTTGCATCAACAGCCCTAATATTAGCTTTGTGGTCAGGCAAGTGGATTAGGAATCGGGTTGTCACAGAGTCAGTGCAAGTATGAAGTAGTCTCAGACAATCCCATCTTGGTATTATGTTGATAGGCATCATTAGCATGCCAGCTGAGAACTTTGAAGCAGATGGAGAGCATTAATGGGTAGCACGCAGTCATCCAGCAAAGTAGCAGCAACTTCTGAATGGAAAATGAAATATATAATCCATTGTATCTGAATTGTGCAGCGTATGAGAATGTCTGACAGAGCAGTCAAGACATGATGTCATTTTCCCTGGAGAGGATGTTTGCGAAGTGCGCTGCATCTCTTGCATTCAGTATCTCTTTTGCTCCTCTGTTAAATGTTTTTGTTACAGCCTCCTGTTAAAGTCAGTTGTTTGGCAATGTAATTCTGAGAACAGAGTAAATTCCAAGTACTTAAATGAAAATGTTTTTTTTTTGTCTCCCAGATGATACATATGGTTTTCTCTAATCGATGCTGAACAGATCAGCCTTTAGGTTTTAGTATACTAATAAATCTACTAGTATGTCTTTGCTTTCCTTTCAGGTATATGCATTCATAATTTGGCTAACTAGGCTTATTAATTCATAGATTCAGTATGTGCAAAACATCACAAAGTCCGAGAAATGGGTGGTTATGCAGTCTGTGGAAAATACATGTAAGTATTTTATGAATGTGCCTGTAAGTGTATGCAAATCGGTTGCCCAATACATGTAATCCAAACAATTTTCCTTGGNCAGTCTGTGGAAAATACATGTAAGTATTTTATGAATGTGCCTGTAAGTGTATGCAAATCGGTTGCCCAATACATGTAACCCAGACAATTTTCCTCGGGCTTTTTTTATCTGATGGATAGTATAAATGATCACAGTCTTAGCTTAAAAGTTGCCCAGGACAAGTTGGTGAGACATGATTGAAAATGGATTCTCCAAAGATTAGCAGTGGTTGAAATATTAGAATGAAAAAATACAGTTAATACCGTTCTTCTGATTCGTTGGTTGGTATCTACATTTCTCAACCCTTTGCTTCTTACATTAACACTTGTTCCCAGGTCAGCATCGATTACGAATAGTAGTAAATGACTACCTAGCAGTTTTATCAGTGTGGGGAACCCGCAGATTTTAAATGAAATTCAGATGGGAAATTCCAATATCAATACCGTGCTTGCTCCTAGGGCTCTAGTGCAAAGTCAGTTTAAAGCTGTGTGATCTAATGTGAGACTGAGAGTCTCTACCAAATCTAAAATTACCGTTTTTCATCTTGTGAAACGTTACACAGACAGAACTAGCCTGTAGGTGAGTTTGTATAACTGAGCATCTGCACCTCGTCTTGGCATTGTATTTGAATGTGCCTGTACGGAGAGAACATGCCCATTTAAATACTCTAATTGGCCATATATTGCCTGCTGTGCTATGTATGGATGTACTCTCCAAATGTAGCTGACTGCTGTCATGGTTTAAGGACTCAGCCTACAATTTTCTATTGATGGTCCAACTCCCAGTCCAGTGAGGAGGAGTTGGGCAAGGATGTAGAATAAAGAACTTGCATGCACTGCAGTTGGTAGTCGTGTCCATGCAGAATGCAGCTGCAAACCTCTGCTTGATAGTTGTTAAGATAGGCTGGCTCACTGCAACAGCATGACTTAAAATAAAAAGTGCGTGCTGCACTAGATAGGATTGTTTAAATTGTTTTCTCTGTATCTTTTGTGATGGGAATAATTGTCACCTACTTGTCTTCTCTGTGCTGTTCTGTGATTTTATTGACCACTTTCTTAACAGCCATTTCACTTCCAAGCTGGAGAATTCTAGCCTGTGACCACCTCACCGGTCATAAAAGCTTATTTTTGGCCATCATCTCTGTTCCCCATCTTTATGCCTTTCCTTGACGCGCCTTTATGAAATGGCTGGCCCTTCTGCAGTACCCAAGGCATGGCTGCTGTGTGGATAGCTACAGTTAACATATTGATTTTTATTTTTTTTATTACATTTATAAACTGTTATCATCCCTCTTGTATTCTTAGGCATATGGTAAAGCACATACATGTGTTCAGGTCTTTACTTACCTACCATCTCTTCTACGTAGCCTGTCTCAGACTTTTCCTTGTTGTAGTGGGGCCTCTTTAATTTTAGTCTTTAATTATTTAATCTTGGAATTTTAAAATGCATCATCATTGTTTCTTAATCTTTTAGTTGACAGTGCTTTGAGTTCACCCTCTTCTTTCAGAAAGAAAAACCATTCATTTGCCTTGTGAATATCAAAAGTATGACTTACAGATAACACAAAAGGGGAACTTATTGGAAGAAACATTGCAACTTTCTTTTAAAATTCCTTCATTTGTATTGTAGTATTGATATTAAATGCTATCATAAATTATTCTGCAACCTTTTTTCTTTTCTTGCCCACACAGAGTATTTAATAAAAGAAAAGAAAATGTCACTGAATCTGTGAAAATGTCTATATATATTTGTCAGAAAAATACAGTAGAGTGGCATTATGTTCGGGACCCAGTCAGAGTGGTAATTATTCTTTCAGCAGTTTAAGACTGTACCTGTTCCCTGCATTTTAAGTGGCTGCTGAAGAACAAGGCACCGCAAATTGTTTAAATATTAATTGTGACATTGAAATTGTCAGTCTCATATTGTTTGGCTGCATTGATCCGTAACCTGCATTGAAACAGTGTGATGCAACTGGTTAATTGTGATGAAAGTACACAAGGCGGCATTTTATGTGAAGTCCGTCTACAACTGTATGGAAAAATATATTTTTGCCTTTAAGTGTATCTGGGGGAATTGTTCCATGTTAGTTCTGCACACAAGTAACAGTGAGGTCAAATGAAAATTTCCATACTAAAGGATTCATCTTGTATCTTAGTGGACTTTTTTGTGGGCGATGCTCTGATAGCTTTAACATAACGGTATTATTTTGATAAAGAATAATGGGTCAGTGCAAGACTTAGGTGATAAAGAATATGCAAACTCTACAGCTTGCCTGAACAGATCTCCCGTACACCCAGAGATGCCTGTTTTATTTAAGCCATTTCTCTCCTTACTGAGGCACAGTTTAATCAATCGGGAATATTAGCAGGGTTTGTACTGCATTTGCAAATCTCCAAAGTTTCTTATGTCTGATGCTTAACATACCACAAGTCAAGTCACATCCTGAAGGATGTATTTGCTACCTCGGGTAACGTGGTGGGGCTGGCTTGCCTGTGTCTCTGCCGGACACGTGCTTTTCCTTTTATTTAAGGAAATTCTGCAAGTGCTTGCTTATTGCAATGAAAGGCATGACACAGATGCATGGATTCCCTCTGTGCCGTATCGCAGCCAGGTCGCCAAAGCAGTCTGGGACTATATGGATGGGCGACTTACTCCTCCGCTGGGGCCACTATCAAGCAGCAAGCACGGCAGCAGGCTGCAGGTGGAAAACTCTCCATCCATCCATCCATCCATCCATCCATCCATCCATCCATCCATCGCTAAGGCATCGTGCCCAGGCTTTCCGAGGGTGTTTTGGATTAATTTTTGATGTGTGCTTTTCAGAAGTCGGCAAATTGCATATTTAAACTATAGCAATCGTTGGTAATCAGTTTATTATAGATTTTAATGGATGTTAATACAGTATTCCCTCCAAGTGCAATAAAAATTACTCCTAATTTGATCTTACCATCAAAAAAAGCTTTCCTATGCTTTGGTTTTACTTTGTATATTTTTAATCACTTCCCATTTCAAAGTGCATAATTTTGTGTTAATATACTACTGGGAAACTTGCTCTGTCCTAAAAACATTAGTTGTTTTAATATCAAAGTGTTTCACTTGGTGTATTTCCACCACTGGAGATTAAGACATTTCCCCAGTTCTGGCGTGTTTCATACTTTGAAAATATTTACCTCAAGCTGTTTTTCCTGTGTTATTTTCTGTCCTGAGGCGCTTCACATGATGAAGTGACTCTACATTTTGTGAATTTTAAAATGCTTTGTGAAGATTTGGTTTTGAAGCTCCGAGACGTTTTCTTACCATAGGACAAAGTACATACATGTGTATGTGTGTGCATGTGTAAATGTTTCACACACTTCAATCTTTTTGATTTCACGTTTAATAATTACACGGGCTAAGGGCACAATATAGCTAAAAGAAAGAAGTGCAGAAATTCAGTGCTTACTCAACAGTGTCAGCTTCTGATTTGAAGTGCCGACCCTGGCCCGCTGCTTGACCGGACTACCGCTTGTTCTGCAGCCACAGCTCCCTTACCCAGATCATCTCACCAAACCCTTCTTCCCAGTATTCCGCTCAATACCTCCATCCTTTTTCCACTTGGTTAAGCTACTCTCTTTAATTTCCTAGTTGAAGTCTTAAAAGCCTGCCCTGTTACCTTGTTTGTCAGCAGCGTTGCTGGAGTCTCACATTTATCCTCCCACTTTCTCCCTAGCAATTATTTTGTTCTGAGGCAATGCCTTTACAGTCAGCTCACTCTTCGAAAACTGGCAACAAAATCCGTAGGTATTTTTTCCCCCCCGAGCTAGCTGTTTATTTGAAGTCCCTTTTCAATTTTCAGTGTCTAAAGCCAAGGACCTGGGTCTTTGCAGGGGGATTAGGCATGTAAACATGGGTGTAAAGACACCGGTTGCCCAGGGCTGAGCACTCCCATTTGATGGAACCGTTAATGGTGGTGTTTGGCACGCTGGAAGATCAGGCACTGAGGACAGACTATCTGAAGGGGTGGAGGAAAGCTGGGTTCTCAGCTAATACGGAGATTTTTTTACCAGGCTTACGTGGTGGTTTACAGCAGCTGAATGTGGCAGGGAGGAACGCTGTACTCGAGAGAAAGCTGCAGAGACGGTGTGGTTGTTCTATCTACTTGCTCCACCCAGGCATAATGCAGAGGAGAGCGCAACTGAGATGTTGCTGGTTAAGGGAGGGACAGCGAAGTCTCGGAGGTGACAGAAGACAATTTTGCTGTGCCTCCTAGCTGCATAGAAAGAGCGTGGTTTAAACAGGGGCTGATCTTGTGAGCCTTTCACCGTGGCTGTATAAGCAAGGGATACAGCAGCATCAGGTCTGGGTATCTGTTTAAGAGTAGAGGCCAGTTACCATGTATATTTGTAATATTTATCCTAAGTATCCTGTATTTCTTGTAACGTTGTATTTTCCACTGGAAAGGAAGCCATCGTCTATCTTCATAAGCAATTTTATCCTTCTTTGTGCTTAACTTTTTTCCTCTATTAATCTACTGTTCATCACTGAAACATATTCTTACAATCCCCAGTAATCACCTATTCATGGCCCATCAGTCTAGCGATCATTATTTTTTAATATTATTAATATAAAATTGATGTTATAGCGATTCATCAACAGCTGGTTAAAAGTGATTCACTTCCACTGTTTAAACAGCATTTCCCAAACTTGCTGTGTTTGAATACTGTGTTGAATAGCTGCAAGCAAATTCTTTACTGTATTTCTCTGTGTTTAAAAACTGCTTGGTCACAGAAGCCTGCTCCTCAAAAAGATCTATCTCTGTGATATTAACTAATTACAAAGAGCCCTAAATATTCAAAGTGCTCCGCTGACAGATACGGGGCGTGGACTGTGAGCCAAGGCAAGGACGCTCCAAATTAGACATGGCGCAGCAAGAAATTGCTATGAATAGACCCAGCTCTTCTCTGTATACGTTGTGTGGCACTCGCTGCAAAGATGTATGAACATTTCATGGGAGCTGCTGGGTTTTATTCCCTCCACGTCATGCGCGGTGGTGCGTCTGCACTGCTGCTGCATCTTCCTCTTGAAGATGCACCTCCAACAGAGCTACAGCGGTGCCGGCATGGACTTTAGAAGAAGATTTCATCAGAGCCATGGCAGGAGGTGATGAGATTTATGGGGAATCAGAGAATATGCCTGTTCACACTCACATGCCGTCTCTCTCTCAACTGCCCATTCTCTGCTATGTCCCCTCTGCCCCACAGTCACCTTAAGCGGTGGCCAGCTCTCTGGAGCGATCCCCACGGAGTGAGGAGTAAAGGTGTGAATAAAGCATTGCCAGCTGAGCTCCTGAGGTCAGGGGAAGGTATTTATACAGAGGGCTCTTGCAGATTCAACAGTCGGGGCACACCAGACTTGCCTTTTTTTATAACTTGATTTTGTATTTTCTATAAATAAAGCTCTGTTCAGCTGGTCAGCCAGCTTCACTCTTTTTTTCTTGTAGATGGCCTCTAGTTTCCAACTGTCCTGGCTGACTTTGGCACACGTTAGCTGATGGTTATTTTGTCGTCACCTACGGCCAATATTTTTTCTGTTGACCATTAAGAAACCCTAGGATTTCTTTTAAATGACTCTTCTGTCTGGCTTCTCGGCAGCCTAGTTGTAATCTGTGAAAGTTAATACTTCATTTAATAACTAAAATCCTATTTTCTGGGATATGATTCTCACAGGTCAGTGGTGATACTGAAGTCATCACTAAAGCTTTGTGTAATCTCAGCTGGTACAGACAAAACAGCTTCTGATTTTAAGAAAAAAAAGGAATAAACAGGCTCGCTGCTCTGCCTTTTTATTATCATCTTTTTTTATTTAAATACAACTGGTCATTGTCATCCCATGTTTTCACCTATGTGAATAATTGGTTTGTAGTGTCTCATACAAAACTGCAAGCTTTTTGTGACAAACCTGTTGTTTTCATTTTAACCTCCATCTGCCATTCTCTCTGTTCTTTTTGAAATAAGAAAAAAAGAGGAAGAAAAATTTTGAGATGAAAACCCTTGTCTAGCTCCTGTCCTCCCCGCAATGGAGGTCTCTTCCCACGTCTCTGGCAGGGATCGTGCGCAGGTTTGGTGCACCCACCTACTAATGTTGGTGGGGCATTTGCTGGGTGCTGCTGGGTCCCAGCCCTCGGCTTTGCTGCCTTGCCTGATCCTGGCGCTGGAGCAGCTGCTGCGCTGCACACAGGGAGCCAGATGTGGGGCATGGGGAACGGGAAGGGAGACACGTAGGAGAAGGGATGGACCAGTAGGAACCAGGGAAAAGAAACTGTGATTTCTCTTGCAGAGAGGCAAATCTTTAATTCACATGAAACTAACAGCTTTGGGGTGCAGAAATGAGTTAGGTCCTATGATTTATGGACTTTGCATGTCTTTGCCTGTCACTGTTCTTCCACAAGTACAGAGTTACGTTCCATGCTTTCCTTTTTTTGTAGTAGTGAAATAGTGAAAATCTTGTTTCAAATGTGATACAGAGGTAGCAGGGGAAGATGAACAGCTTTGGCTGTGATCCTCCTAGCTCTGTGTGCTTCAGACACAACAGTCGGCAAGAGTCAGGGTGCAGTGGGGGCCAGGGACTCGCTGGGACAGGTAGGGAAGTCCCTGCCCCAGGGCATCAGGTGGTACCTCCATGGGGATGGGCCAAGGTCAGGCTGGGACGCCAGCACCCAGGATGGGCAGGGCTGAAGATCGGCATCCTACTGGGGCAGGGACTGATCGCCCCAGGCTGGGCAGAAATGGGGTCGTGGGCCATGGGGAAGGAATATTAAGGTATTCATTTAAACACCCTGCTTTGCTTCTGCTCTACCAAAACCCTCATCAAATAAACTAAATAAAAATGAAACCTCAGTCTTGCCAAAACAGGATGGTGCTTTTATTGAATATGGACCTGAGAGATTAATTTAGTGTTCCCAGGAGCTAAAAGCATGAGAATATCAGCAAATAAAACTGTGGTTTGGGATCCAAATTGGATAATGAAGTTGCTCCCATATTGGCTTGTCTTAATTGAACCATTTGGTTTACCTAGTTTGCTTCCCATATTACAGAATATATAGCGTACTTTCTATTCTGTTCTATTTTTTGAGCCTGATCATTTTTCTTTGTTCTCGAGGTGGTTATAGGAGAAAAGGCCCTCATCAGCTGCAAGCCTAACAATGAGCTGGTTTTATTCCAGATGCTGAGTTACTGGTCAGGAGTCTTTGCAGTCAGTGGGAGGTCCAGCTTTCAGTACTGTAACCTCAGCCTAATCAGGGAGAGAGCCCATTAACATGCAATCACAGTTTTTCAGTGTGGGGTAACGAGCGTACCTTTGTCACTGACTATGCTGGGTATGAAATTACAGATACCGCACAGAAATGTCTATGCTAAACTAATTCTTCAGTTGGTTTTCATCTGTTTTCTTTCTAAAATTTTTTTCAACCTCTTGAAGAAAATACATGCAGGAGTACTTTAACACCCTTCCTCCCCTCCCACGGTGCCCACTTCTGCCTCTGCTGACAAGTTTTGTAGCACTCTGAAAATAAGTAATTTCTGGAGGGGTTTTTTTTCTGATTGCAGAACAAAAAGGAAATTCTGCCCCCCTTTAAAACAGATATAGAACTTTTGCTATATCATCTATAGGCTAGACTAATGTCAAGCAGGAAATGGGCCCATCTGTTCAGCCCAACTTGCTCATCCACAGGATCATCCCTTTTCACTGCTCTCTGGAGAAGAAGCTTCTTGCGTAGATCTGCCCCTAACGTACTGCCCTGCTAAAGATCGGAAGAAGACAAGGAGGTGACTGTGAGGAAGAAGAGCAGTGTCTTTGAGAGCAGCTTAGATAAACATGAAGTGCTTCCAACAAATTTTCTGACTTTTCTGTCGGCATATATGGAATAGCTTAGAAATTGCAGCGTAAGCTGCAAATTAAAGACATTTAAAAAAATGTTGTTTTAGAAATGATAGTACATGCTATGTGTAAGACTGAATTAGCCTTACTTTCTTGACTAGTATTTGTGGATTATGCTTTAATGGCTCAATCCTACAAGCTACTGAGCAAATCTGGCTTTATCCACTTATGGGCAGGCTTTGCTTTATCATGCACATGGTCTCCAGAAGAATGGGGCTGTTTGCACGCTTATATGTAAGCTTCTGTGAAGGCCTTTTTTTGAGCTACTTACGGCCTGAACGCTGAGCCGTGCAGCTGTAGTGCTTTAGTTATTTACCTCTTGCACTGCTCCCTTTCTCCTACCCAAACGGAAAATGAGCTGCCTCACTGGATGTGGGAACATCTAACAAGATGCTGAGTTTAAACAGTAAGTCTTGATTACTATTATTTCTAGTACTTTCTAAAATATTTCCCTCAGTTATGTAGGCAGCAGTCCCAGGATCAAGTGGGTAGCAGTGGTAGGTCTCACGGCTGCCTTTGTGGGCATCTATCCTATGGTGCCTGCCTCCTCTTTTTGGGATGTCTCATGATTCTTGAGACATCAGTTAAAGTCTCTCTGCTGCCTGGAGTTTAGTGCTGTGGCTAGATCCTGTCCTTGCCCGGAGGTTGGGGTTTGTAGTACCTTCTCTCCAGCCTGTCCCTCCCACTGCATCGGGCTCACAGGCAGTCATTTGAGACCTACCCATGGGTACATCGAGACCAGACTCTGGACCAGTTTTCTGTAGGGTCTTGATGTCTATGTCCTCAGAACCTCATGTGACACTGCAATACTCATCATTTTGTAATGCCTGAGATTATAGTAATCAACCGAGCAATTTGATTCGTTTAGACTTACCTTCCAAATAAACTTAAAACCCAAAGGGTGTATTTTAGGAGAGAGATTGGATAAGGCACCTGTCGGAATGCCTTCAGCTAAAGGAGCAGTGTAGTCACCAAAGGCTTGTTTTTGCCTGGGCTAGCTCGAAAGCTTCTCCTGAGATGCAGCACAAACTTTTGCTTTTGTAGTTTGTGTTCACTACTTCTTGCTTTGCTTGTCATGTAGGAGAAGAAAAATAACTCCTTTCCCAACCCCTGTTTATTCAGTTTGTGTTTCGTTTGTCTCTGCTTTTGTCTCTCCTTTAATATCAATACCTTTAGTCCACATCTTCAAGTGCACTAATCCAGCTGCGAGTCAAGAAAGGTCAGTGGTTAGCCCTCGTTTTGTGGAGGCTGTGGTCCTACGTATGTATTCCAATATGGTGCCTATCATCTTTGCAAACAGCGTAACAATGTACGTGCTGCATTTAACAAGTGATAAACTGCTGAGCCCCCACCCCGGTGAGGTTCCTGAGAGATGCAAGGTGAGGAGAAGGGACTGCAAGACTCGGGAGGAAGCCGAGTGTGGGCAGTGAAGCCGTTGCAGGTGCTAATCCTCGAGCTCTAACACCTCCGGAGATGCTGAATACCCTCGCCCTGGCAGGACGCTCAATAAAGGCATTTCTTGGAGAACAAAATATCATCAGCTTAAGAGCGGGTAGGCTGGTCTGACTCTTTATGCCCCCTTTTGTAGTTGATAATTGGTAAACACATTGTATTCTTTTTAAAAAAAAAGGGGAGGGGGGGGAAGCTGCATTTGAAACAAGACTCTGCCTTTTTTCCTTGCACTGAGCTCCTCCTGAAGGCCCCTAAGGTACTCGCCGTTCTGCCAGGGTGGTTGTCAGCACAAACCCCCTCCAGGCAAGCCCCGGGCCCACACAGCCTCTCCCAGCAAGCGTGGCATCCTGGGGCTACACAATAAATTCCTCCCCTGCAAAACCTGGGGCTTTATTTTGGCACAAGAATCCAAAAGTGGCAACCCAGGGGGAAGAAGAATTCAAATTCAAACTTCCCACACGGCAATACAGAGACTTACCACTGAGTCACTGAACCTGCTTAAGAATATCATTATAATATTTGCTGAAAACAACATTCCTACCTGATAAAGCTGAAAAGTGTTCAGGCCATGTAAAATTCCATTCCGTCTGTTTTCAGCCTTATTTTTCTCACTGAATTTAGGAGACATTTTGTATCTCTGGTAAAAAGATTTTCAGCCGAGGAGATGCAAGTCAGATGGAAGTTCATTTTTCAGGTCGGTTTATATTCTAGCTTCAGATGCTTGAGAAGAATGAGGTACAAAGGGGAACAAAAGGCTTGTTTATGGCCTTTTGAGAAGAAAAAATACTGGAGAGAGTGTTTTCTTCGCATCTAAGATAGAGAAGTCACATCCTATATTCTACCTCATGCTACTGTCACTTGAATGAATTTCATGCGAATTCAAAGGAGACATTCAAATGCTTAATGTTAGTGTCTCCGAAGACCTTTCTCAGGGTTTGATTTATTTAACGTATTGGTTTTGTAAGACAAAATACAAAAATGGAGCACCATCAAGCATTCACTGTTTTTAAGTAGTTTAATTGTGTTGTGCTAGAAAATCTGGGGTGGTAGTGATTGATCGTAGAAGTATCACTTGGGTGTTTCGGGAACGAGCCCGAGTAGACCGGCTCGCTCTGTGCTGTCTAGCAGGGATGTTTGTGAGTCAAAAAAAAATAGAAGAGATAATTCAGTTTCATTCATACATTTAATGCGGACATGGCTAGGGGTCATCTGATACCAATATTATCTGATCTGATTTGAGGATGTTATATCGTCAGTGCTTGGGAACTGACTCTTAGTTACTAATTACTCAGGCTTTACAAAATGGACCTCTTGGTGCAACCAGAACTTGTTGAGCGGGAGGATGAAACATGGCTGAGCGTAGCTACAGCTTCCAATAAACACAGTGCGTGTGTGGCATTTGGCGCTGCTGCTGTGAAGTAGGACGGTCTATAAAGACGTAAAGAAAATGGTCAAATACATTGCTGAAATCCTTAGACTCATACTTAAAATTAATACCATAATTACTTCTTCAGGAGTTAAAGACTATACTTTCACAGGACTGATAGTTTAGCTTTTAGGAAAAGTTCATTAATATGCCTATTTATTTTTCAGGCATGTATCTCCAAACATTAGAATACATAACAGAGGAAATCAGGATTCTTAATCTTAAGCCCCGGCACACTAAATTTTGATGCAGCTTTCCAGATTTGCATTGTTGGTGTAAGTCTGTGTCACCGAACAAATAAAATCAAACAAGAAAAGAGGAACAAAAAGGAGATGTCAAGGAATATTTTGACTAAAAACATTAAGTATAGCTGTTTCAGGGTTTGTGTGTTTTGGTTTTTTTAAACTATAGTTGCTATTAGTGTCAACTTTGCTTGCTAGAAAAGCTCTTACATCTCAGTAGAGAGCTTTCTCCTATTAATTGCCCAGTGAAGTTAATTCTGACTTACACAACTGACCTTTAGATCTGAGGACAAAGACATCCAGAATTTGCATTCCACTTAGGACCGGATTCATTGAATCAGACTTAAACCTAATTGCACTATGAATTGCAAAACACAGTCCTGTCTATGAGATGCTTTCATATTCCGGCCTCTTTATAATAACGTGTTAATGGTGCGGTGCCTTGAATTGATCTTGGTAATTATATTTCTGCAACTCCACAGAATCTTGCTGACTTTTTAGGTGATGCAAGAAGAGCTAATAGTGAATAAATTTAAACTGTATGGTAATAATTACATTGCTCTTGTATGCACCCAATATTTGTACTTTATATTTGAGAAATTGAAGATTTTTAGTATTTTGTTGCTATCTTTTACCCCATGGTTTCAGATCATCTTTCAGTGCAATAATGCTGGCAATTCTGTAAGTCCCTCCAGATCCCTAACAACAATCCCTGCCTTTCCTAGGTGTACTGTATTTTCTAAATGATTTATAAAAATTGAAAGAGAATGTGTTAATAAAGCTAGGCTTCAAATAACTGAATTTATTTTAAAAACCAAATTAGATCCTTGGATGTCTTGATTACAGGAATCATTCTCAGTTTGACAGAAGCAAGCGCAGCTGCAGGTGTGAAAACAGCTGCTGTGACTGGGTTTGATTCGGTCTGTTACTCCGCGCTGGAGAGCACAGTCTTTCCTGTTTAAGATTTTGATAGCTGACCTACAGGGGACACTTCTCTGGATTTTCAGGTTTTGAGTACGGAGGTGACTCTAAGGTCTAAAGAGTAGTGCCTAAGATTTGCAGAAGAGCTAAGGAGTTTGTGCTGAGTTTCATAGGAATTGTGATGAAAGCTGACTTCTCACGTCATTAATTCCTAATTCTTTAAATTCTTCATCATCTGTGTATTTTTGTTACCAAAGAAAAAAGTTAGAGGTTACATAGGGGACAAAATGAGTGTGAAAAATAGGAATTGTCATTTTTATGTTGCTCATTTATCTGTGGTGCTGACATTTTCTCAAGAAGGAAAATGAGGATAATTTTTAGCACTTCATAATTTAACTAAATCTCATTGAAATTAGATAGAAAAAGTGTAAAACATTTTTGTAACATAAGGAACATGTCTTTATTTCCTATGAGAAGCCTTTTGCGAGCAATGGAGAGCATCAGTACCTGGCGTAGATTCCTCTAATTCGCAAAATAGGCTTCGTCTCAAATTGGGGAGCATTTGGCACGGTCCCTCATGGTTTGGCTGTATCTTTAATTCTGCAAGAACTGCCTATTGCAGCAGCTAAATCCAAGGAAAATTGTTACTCTGAAAAGTCCCATTAAAGAAACAAAATCAGTTGAACTATGAAGAAGAAAAGCCAGGTCCTATGTGGTATTAGTGACTCTTCCTTGATTTCAGGGGTTATATTGTCATTTATACCATCCGAGGGATGCTAGCCTGCAATTTTTAGTTAGCAAGCATTGAAATTTTCCTTATATTTAGCTGGTTAAATGGTATAAACCTAATCAGGCCATACACCAGTGAGAGGGGTGATGCTCATACGGGGAGTAGCGGTAGTTGGATTGACTACAATAGTGCTCTTCTCACTGAGGAACTGTACACTTGTGTATCTCAAAACCCTTAAATCAGTTGTCCTTTGAATTATAAAGTAATTAATTTTCTTTGTAAAGTGTCTTGTCCGCGTAACTCTTTGGTTGCTTTTTCTAAGAGATTTTCCCTTTTCTGTTTGAGAGAGAAAAATCAGCCTGATCTTCTTTAGAGATTTACTGTGGTAACTATGATTTTATGTTTCTCATTCCTCTCCTGAAACCATCTTTCTCCTTCTCTGTTGGAAACTATGCTTTTGTGCTCTCCAGTGCAAAATAATTTAGTGAAGAAAACAGAAATTACCTAGAGGCTGGACTTTTTTATTTTTATTTTTTATAAATGTACTTTTAGATGAATCCTGTCTGCTGGTTGAGAGACTTCTCTGGCATCCCTGAGGAACCGTACAGGACCGACGGGGAAGGCACTGAGCTTGAAAAAAGTTATTTAGCAGTAGCACCAGTATTATCATTATGTTTTGGAGTGTGAGCCCAGGATCTGATTGCCCTAAACTTATATCTAAAATGACCAACTGTAGCATCATGAATGTGTTATTTGGAAGCGAATGAAATACCTGGAAGTTTTTAAGCTAGCAAATAAAAACTCCCCAGGGAGTTTTTTTACGAATGTGTAGATTTGTTAGCTCAAATCAGCGCTTATTTAAAAGATCATCAGTAGCTTGTTTTAGATACATTCTGTCCAACTCAAGCTGCAATAGGGCATGTTCTTGGCAAGACAGTTGCCCTCCAACTACTTCTATCCACCGTAAGTCTCCTGATGGACTTCAGACATTTCTGCGGCGTTCTGCAGTTGGTGACACTAACACGTGTTTCTCTATCAAATCTGAGCGTCAATGAAGGGAAACACTTGTGGGTAAAATAGGCAAGCAGCCCCAGGGGAAGCGGATGTTACCTCCTTAGCGGTTTTGGGCTGTATAATGTTTGTATTAGGGAAAGAGTTGTTTAAATGTTCTCAGGCTGGTTTGCTTTGTCTTAGCTGTGAGGGTTATTTATACTGTTTTATCTAGATTTGAAGGAAAGTATAATCTGTAAAGATAATCATAAAGGCAGCTTTAAAATGGCCAAAATACAAGAGGTGCAAAACGGCGCTTGTGTCCCTGTTGAAGCTCTACAAGTTTTCATCCTCCCTGTGATACATGATCAGGAGGTTAGATGTAGTTCTTAGATAGAGCTTGTTCCTTCCTAAAGTAGGCATATATCTATATAGATGAACTGTAATACATAATTTTGCTTAAACTTTGATTTTTAGGTTTAAATCTTTGGTCAGCATTTGGTCATATTTGTAGAGATTAAAAATGAATTCCTTCAAGGCAGAATTAGAATTACAAAGCCAGTACTACCACTGAGAAAGTTGATCTTAATGTGAAAGTGCCACTCCTAACACAGGCTAACAATAATAAATGTGTTTTGTAGAAGAGGATCAAGAATTCACTAGGGCTTAAGAGATTTGCTGTGTTGAGGCCATAAGATCCATCAGCCTGATTGACATTTTACCTCCAGCTTTTATTTTCTTTTAACACAAGTTTCTTCACTGAGAACCGTTAAAGATTGAACCTAGCGCTCGGACTCTTGTTTTTCAGTGATTCCAAACAAAATAGATTTGTAGAAGAGGATGAGACAATATAGTAATCAAGAAGAAGCTATGTAATTGCATAGGTTTCTTCTGCCTTTGTTATGTGATTCAAATACTAACTTGGCAGTTCTGGCCCCCCTCGAATGCCAAAATGTTAGTGGTGGCAAACACGCATTTCACATTTTACCAGAATATAGTGCTATAGTAGAGGGGCAAATACAAATATTCCTTTGTTTAATAACCCTAACGAAGTTTTATTGGGCCGAAAGAAATCCGTTACAACAGAAAGAATGATAAATATTTTTAAAAATTCAGAAAATTAACTGGCACTCTTTTTAAGGTACAAAAGGGCACACAATATACAAATATTAAAATTAGGAAGGAGATAGTAATATTTTTAAGCAAAATGATGAACCCTGCCTGGTAGTTTGGAAACCATATGTATTTTATATGCAAAATTCAGATAGCTAATTTGGAATCTTTTTTATTTGCTCGTTTCAAATCAGTGTTGTACCACTGAATTCTGTTAAACTGCTTTTTCTTCCAAGAGGCTTTATTGGTAATGGGTATTTTTCTCATGTCATTCCCCATATGCTCCTGCTTTGCAGTCGCTGATTCAGCTAGCTTTTGAACTTAACACGTGTCTGTTGTTCAGAAGGATCCTTCAACACAGACCCATTGTAAGTAAATAAATTTACACCTGACAGTCTCGAAAGACAGCAGTAGTCTTCATCTTGGACGCGCAGAATAGGTACATGATGATTTAACTTCCCTCTCATGCTGAATGTTGTGTTATGTTCTTCACTCTGCCTTATCCTTCTGTCTTATTAAAAATTGCCTGGTCTACTCGTCTATCTACTATAGTTCAAATAATCTATAAATTACCCTTTTCAAAACTCTTGTGTCTCTTCAAAATGACTCCTTCAAGCTGTTTCCATAACCATTATGATACACGATCGAAACTGCAACCCTTACAAGAATTAAATGAGTCTTGGTTAGGCAATTTTGCAATGAAGAGGAGAATGGCTTGCTTGCAATAAAGGGGAGAAGAATTATCCTGAATTACTGAAGCTTAAAACCTAAAGTTCTCCCCAAAGTTCAAAAATGTCTCCTCATTTCCTATGTGAAAGAAAAAAATTCCTGGACTCTCTCAGCCCAGTGAAGTTTAATTTTGAAGGTTGTGAAGGTATTCGTGTTGATCGGGGATTCTGGCAAGCTCCTGCTCGTAAGGCATCAGATGGCGCGTTTAAGAGCACCTCAGAAGCAGGCCTTGTGAAGATATGCACCAAAATATGAACTGGTCAGCCTCCTCCAGGCAAATTACATGGGGAAAAAGAGGTCTTCCTGGGGCTGTTAAGGTTTGTGTGGGGTAGGACGCCAAATCCGTTAATCGTCACTGCAGGATTCTCCTACCTAGCAGCTGTCACCATATTCATCGATCCAAAACTTCAAATGTCTAAAATGTACTAAGTTTCCATTTTACGCATCTCTCAAACAATATATTTTCTTTTTTTCCCACATTGTTTATACCTGTATATGGGATGCGGATTTAAAAAAAACCCAACATGCTATGAAATTTGATAGTTCGGATTTGCTTTGGAAGTAATTTCTTGCACCTAGGTTTCTAATTTAAAGATCTTAATTAGGGTAAACAGCGTCATCTCTTGTAGAACGTCTTTTGGGTTTGTGTAAGCAAACATAAACAGTTGCAGAGGTTGGATGAAGCATCTGCAGGTGATTTTTTTTTGCCTTCTTCAAAATTTATGATTGGAATTTTGAACCCTTTCACCTTCTAATTACTACTGAGAGAGCTTAATAAACCTGTACTTTGGACTTTCTTCTTTCACTCAAAGCTGTTTACTTTTATTTCTAAAATTAATGCAAAGGCCGTTGAACGAGCTGAATAAGGTGAGTATTTTGGATTTTGAAACCTAGAGCCACTGATACCAGAAGATACAAGAAAGTGTTACTTACACCTTTTATGTATGCTTCCTTACTAAACATGCTATCAAATTTTTCAGACAGTTTTTGGTCCTGAAAATATTGCATACATCTAAACAGGCTAGATTTATTATTATTATTTTTTTTTAACTTCAGCTGTGGGCAGGTGTCAGAGGTTATGTAGCCGTAATTAGTGGGAGTTGTCAGTACGGTCAAGTAAGTTACATGAAAATTAATTTTGCTTTTTTAATCCCTTTGTACCAAAATGTTTGAAAATTTGAAAACAAGGTGTGGAAAACAAAATTACCCAGTGTTCCTGAGCAAGCAGAATTAAGAGGTCTTCAGCATGGTCTTTGTGTATTTGTTTGCCAGATAGATGAGCAGCCATGTGATCGATAGAGCTGTGTTGAGTTATTCTGGCTGAAGGTCTCGCCTTCGTGGTTTTGAATTTCATATGAATTGGTGAATACTTTCAGTGTCTGCAAAACTCAGATGTATGGAGCTTTCCGTAATTACTGTCGGTCTAAAAATCATTCTGAAGAATTGCTCAGAAGATAACGTTACAAATATACATGTGCCAACAATATTTAAATATTCTTTGTTGAGAAACTGAACTCCAGATCACACATCTCGGATCAGCTTTACCACAATTCAGGAAAATATTTGTAGTTATTACAGGGCTGCTAAACAACAATTAAAAGCTAATTGATTGAAATGGTTTAAAGGTTCAGTTTTGCATGTAATCATTAAATGAATTAAGTTCTGGTGGCTGAATAGTTTGAGAGCTTCGAATAATCTTGTGTGGATAGAAATACTTCCAACATATATTGGTAATTAAGAGAGAATCTTTGCACTTTTAGTACAGAAAGAAATTAAGCTCATTTCTTACAAATTTGGGAGAGCGTATGAAAGAAGGAATAACTCCTGGGAACTAGGAAGAAGCATTTATGCATTATTAAAATGAACGTATGTGGATTGTTCTATATTTTAGAGCCAAATAACCAAAAAAGTTGAGCTGGATTTAGATCTTTTAATTTTTTATTCTTCTGGAGAGAAGGCTGTTGCTCGGAGCCATTGTCACAATGTGTTTCTTATGAATTCCATCAGTCGTGATACCGAGGGTTGTGGGAAAGGGAAGCAAACAACAAGGCGGTTCTGCCTGGCTCCTGGTGCTAGAAAAAGGAGTTTCTCCTAGAGCAGGTTGCTCCTCTACCAGGTGAGCAACTTCAGCAGGAGCTGGCGGGTGGGAACATGTCTCCGTGTTTGCACAGAAGTGCCCCAGTAACTACAAACTGGTCTGTATAACAGCAGGTTTTCCTGCTAGTAGTGACTCTGTGGTGTGATTCAACAGGATTTGGCCCCCTGATGCACACACACGGGTTTAGCCATGGTCTTATCTTGTCTTTTCTCATAGTTGTTTGTGATTGTTTTGAAAAAGGGCAAGTTTTTATCTGTCTTACTCTGCCAAGGAAGTTGGAACTGAAAACCTGTTAGTTGGCATCTATAATTTTCTGTTTTTCCTTCATCCCCCCCTTTCTTGATTTCCCACATTTGACAATGCTGTGTGTATCATCACTTTGAATATTTTACCAATAATGAGGCAATTTCTCCCTTGTTGGAAAGCTGTAATCATCTATACACATTTTTAAGGGAATACATAGATGGCACATGCAAAATGTGCTGTATCAGAAATTTATATCTTTTCCAACTGCCTCAATTATTCTCCTAAAAGATTTTACTGTCCCTGCAGACCTTGCATCCCTCATATCTATCATGGCTATAGTTATATTAAATTTTCACACAATGTAAAAAAAGAATTCCCTTGTTCCCCAAGACCCCCTCCCCCAGCAAATATGCAGGCGCCCTAGATACAGTCATGGATTTGTGTGACCTAAGTCATAGGCTAAATCCTGAACTATAAAAATATAAAATATAACTCATTGTACATGATCCAGCTTTAAACATCAGCCTCATGTCAGCATGGGGCTGTAGGCAGTCATGCTGCAGGTATTATAGTTGGATGAAGTACAAAAATAAAGTTGGGTTTTTTTTTTCCCCCAAGCCATGTTTATCTTTTCTCCCAAGAAATTAACAGAATTGTTCTTATAAGCTCACATCACAATATTTGAAAATCATCCATCGTAAATATTTCTTCCTTGTGCAATGGTTTCAGTTTGGTTTATTTTGCCAGCTTTTTAAAAGGACGGCAGTAAAAGGGACAATTAAAGAAGTAACATACTTCAAAGCATTTTCATACACACATTGAGTGAGTTTTAGATGTTACTGTATAGACCTGAAACGGAAGCATCTTAAAGAATATTTTAAAGAGATGCCTTAATAGAAACAGCATAAAAATGGTTTCAGATATTGCATTCAGCCTACTTAAAATTCTACCTGTGGTTTCAATTCTACCGTGTTATTTTCTTCCTGTCTAAACGGTATCATCAGCTGCTATTCCTGTGGGTGCAGCACCGTCAGTTTTGCTTTCTGCAGTATTGTGCTTTAGCTCAATCCTGGCCCTGTGGCGTCAAATTGTTTGATTGTTTTTCAGAGCATGGAATGAAAACTATGGAGCCTTTTCAAGGGATAAATAAAACATGCTGCTCATTCTTAGTTAAATGTTCTTGAAAGCCTCGCTCAGGTCGGCAAAGGGACGGGGGACTTTCTGAAACAACTACTTTGATAACCAAAATGTGGGTTTGGTAGCAAGTGAATGGGCGGCTTTTCAGTTTGACAGTGATGTCCAGCTTCCTTCGTTTGTGGATCCCTGAACACTTTTCAGAGGAGTAGAATCCCACTTTGGAAACCGCTCAATTATAAGTTAGTATTTGGCACGTGCTGCTTTTCGGTCATGATTTGCAGACATTTTGGAGACTGCCTTTAGTGCTAGCTGAGTCACACAAACGCTGGTAAGGAAGAAAACAAATCTTTTGGAGACGAGCTCCTTTATTTTGCCATTCACATTTCTGGAAAAGGGAAATACAGTCTAGTGCTTCTTTGTTTCAAACAGAACTTTCTTTTTTATCTAAATAAAATAGTTGGGTTTTTTCCTATCAGTAAGTCATAGAAAACATGGACAAGAAGTTACCTGAAATGCTATAAATGTTGCTGGGATTTTACTATTTTGGTAGTCCATCTCTAGATTTTGAAATATTGTTTCTTAAATCGTATAAAGGTATTTTAAATTTCTTTAAATTTTGCATGCATTGAAATTTTTCCCTATTTCTCTTTTACTTCTGGAATTTGCTTGATAGGCAGACCCATACTGCAGATGGACGAGGGACTAGAAAATGTTTCCGTTTGAGCCATGGTCAGCTTGTCTTAAAATAGGTCCTGCTTTGCTCTGTGGCTGCCCATGCTCTTACGAGCTTTATCAACATGGACCTGCCACTTGAAGTCCATTATAGTCAATTGGTATGAGGCAAGTAGAAGGATTTCACTGACCTTAATCTTAAAACTCTTGATTTCTCATTTATTTTTTTTATTTCAGTGCGGTCAGAGTTTTGAGTGTGAGGCAGAATTCTTCTCTGAAGTTGTTTATTCCATGTGATTGACTATTAAGATCTTGGCTTAAAAGCACTTTTTGGAGAGCAGTGCTTTGGTGCTCAGAAATCAAGAACACAACATAATTAGTGGCTGTATAAAAAAATATAAAGTTTGTTCTTATGATTAGTCACATTATTAATTTGGTAGACTACTCTTTTCCTTTTCAGAACGGTTTACTGTAGTCTGTTGTCATTCCAGCTTTTGATATTTTATTTACAAAGCAAAGAAAACCACACAGAAAATCCAGAAATGCAAAGAATAAACTTCATATTAAATTATACTCTTTAGAGAACAAAAAAAATAAACCAAATGAAAAAATTACTTGGTGATTCTTTAATGAGCTTGTAATATATACAGTACAAGTAATATTAATGAAATGTCATGTTACAGCTCCGTAGCTATTTTTTTTCAGAAACTTAACAAGTCTTTTTGTTTTCTTTTGTTTTTAACAGTGGCAATAATATCCTGATAAGGCATTTGTCTGGAAGCCCAGAGACCTCTCAGGGCTCAGTTTAAGATGTGGCAGTGTTGCTGAGAGCTCTGGACTTCCCACAGTCTCCACGATAAAAACACTACGGGCATAGTCTGTAAATTTGACTAGAATAGTAGTTTTATCAGTAGAACTACTGGGAAAATAAATCAATTTTTGCCAGGTGAAGAAGGATTTACAACGAGTAGAGAAATGTGCAGGTTTTTTTCAAGCTCCTTAAAAGCTGTTACAAATAATGAACGAAGCCACCATCGATGGGGCAGGATTTGACACCAGGTACGTTTTAGGAACGTGCAGTGGGGAGGAACTGCTGCTTTGAGGGACTCCTATCCCTTTAATTAAAGTGTCATATCCTGACAATGCCATACGATTATTCCCTTTAGGCTGCCATCCTTTTCCAATTAGGTAATAAAGGGAAACAGTGAATTGTTGCCCACTCTTCATCTTGCTGGTGATGGAGGAACAATGCTAAGGCAGGTCTGTAGGCTGGGAAGCTTATCATCCCTCTTGCTGGTGCAAATCCTTTCCTGTGCTGCTGTTTGTAACAGAGACGGGTCTTCCCCTGTGATTTTGAGACTAAATGCCAAACTCTTATTAGCGTTTTGTGGGTATTCAAATCTAGCTGCTGCCTGTTTTCCAGTTGCTAGACAGCAGAATAGAATAAGCTGCGAGTTTATTATCTGTTAGCAAAACCTGTGTTTTTACTTGAATTTCTATTGTTGCGGTTGTGTAAACAGAACACGAGTGTCTTACTAGGCAAGGGAAAATAAACAGAAGTTTTATACGTTATGTAGAGTCAAATATCGGAGGAAAGTCAGCCTTTCACTGCTTCTGCTGCTAACGCTTGGGCCAGATTCCTGACCTGCTGACCACGGATAACTGGCCTGATAATCCAGAAGAAAACAGAGACCCTGAGTGTTGCTCTGACTTTGCTTCTTACAAATTCTTCCCCAAGAACAGGAGCATTTCCAGGACACAAACCTAACACCCCTAGGTCCCTGCCAAAGCATTTCCCCCAATTACCATCAGCCCATAGTAGTATATAACCAATTAACAGCAACATCAGCACAATACCTTGTAATGATGATATCTCTTTCTTTGGTAACATCAGCTTGCTGTATATCTACCTCTAAAAAGAAGACCAGAGCCAATGTTTTTACTGTTGAAATAGTTAAGGCAGGCTCAAAACAACTGTCCTAAATAAAGACTGGGGCTCGAGGCTCAGGCACTCTTGTTTTTAGCATTGCCAATGGAGGATGCTTTAGGAGCTCTATATTTGAGTAGACACTCCAGGTATTCCCACACTGATACGTGATGCATCCTGAAAGGTGTGATTCGGAGTACCTAATTCTGGAAGGGTAAGTTCTCCATATGTCGATGAGCTCACATAACCTAGGTTATGTGCATAAAACCAAGGCAGGATGAATTAGCCCACCCCAACACAAAAGCTACAAAATGCATTCACCGCTCATTGGTTGCCTAGCTGCTTGGAGGGTTAGCAGAACTTGGCACACGTGTATATTTGAAAAATCTTTCCAAAGACTTTGGGGTTTGAGTTTTTTAAAAGTAATTTCTGTTTAACTATTTCACTGTTGTAGTTTTTTTAAGCTAATTTTCAAAGATCTATTTGGGAAGAAAAACAGCAACACCAGAACCTCCCCAAAAATGCCAATCAGAAAAACAGCCTTCTAATCCTTACAGTAACGGTTTTTGCAGAAGCAGTATTCCTCAACGTGGGAGCAGCAGATCTTTTCTGCTCTTGAAGTGGTACACAGAGAAAGCAGGAAATAAGAGGTGGAGGCCCAGAGGAGGGAGAGAGGAAAGACGTTAAAATACAAGAGATCATAGGAATAGCCAAGACCGCAGTTGTGAGCTAGGGCAGTAATTCAGGGTCTTGGAGCAAAACTATTTATTATCAGGTTGCAGTGGCATAGGGGCAACGGAGAAGGTTTTGCTGAGAGCGTTTTGAGTAAGGGAAGGCAGAGGGAAGAGAAAGGCTTACAGGGATGTTCAGCAGCCGGGCAAGAGCTTGTAATCGTTTTTGCCAATTGATCTGTTAGGATTTTGGAAAGGATGTTGGAGAAGAGGCAAAAGACATTGAGTCTGTCTGTGAGAGTAACTGCGAGAAAAGACTCAGCTGGTGAAGCTCTGAGGCTAAATTTGGGGCTGGGGATGGGACTGCCAGAAGGGTATTGCTACAGGAGAGGAACAGCGTCTGAAACCAAGAGCGTGAGAATTGGGTTTTTATAACAGGGTGAGGAAGGAAAGCCGAGTTCACCTTGCAGTTTTTGTTGACACAAAAGTGTCCATATTGAGATGGCATAGATGCAGTCAGGGAACTTTCACTGTGCGTTTTTTCCCTTTGCCTTTTGTAATCGTTGCTCTTTCCACTGCGGGGAGTCCGTCCTACCTCAGAGCTAGAGCCTTTACCATCTCTGCAATACAGTGGCATTCTTTCTGGCATACCTTGTATGGAAGTGATGCCCTTAGAAAACCTATTTTTTTTCCATACTAATTTTGACATTTTTATGCCTTCATACATTTTGTTTCTGACTCCAGTGTAATTAAAATTGTTAACGATGTTTCCAGTATTGCTTTATTTACACATGTATTTAAAATTATCTGGATTAATTTAAATCTGAAAAAACTATGCGTGGTGTTTTGTATCATACACTTCTGGAATGAACCCCGAAGTGTCTTTTTAAAAAAAGAACCCAACAGAATGCCATGGATTCATCCTGCAGTTGCTAAGGTATATCCTGCAAGGCACTTAAGGCCCTCAGTTCACATATATTTAATTGCGGTTTACATCATCATCTACGTATCAGTATCTCTGATACTGTCCAGTGACCTTCAAGTTTCCACAGCTTGGTGTATATGGTCCTATTAAATCCATAGGGAAGCATATATTCTGTTCCCACAGCCACTGATTTGCCAACAGATTTCCAGGCTGCACACAGCCAGGATTTTGGTGTCCTTTGGGACACAAAGAGCCAGTCTGCTCTTCCCCTTGGAAAATTCAGCCGTGTCACTGACTACATTACTTTTTCTTTGATTCCCCATAAGCCTCATGGCATTAAGAAGGAGCCACCATTCCTTACACCACCCCTGCAGCTCTCGTCACATGAAGAAAAAGCACGGAGAACTGTATATTGCCCTTGCAAGTGTGAGGGACCGGGGGAGGGAGAGGAGAGGGAGGCGTTGAGATGCATGTGTTGGGAGGTGTTGAAGCCCTTCTGTGGTGGGCATCCCGTAAGTACGTGAGAAGAAACCGAAACGCACTGCTGAGATGTGCAGACCCAGGGGAGAGCCAACAGGCACAGCTCAGCAAAGTGGAGCGGGAGCGTGCCTGACCTCTTGGCTTGCGTGCCCTCATCTGATTATCTGCACTGCTTCCCTGGTAAGGGGGTTTGCGCGGGGCAATTAAGGAGCAAGAGAGGAAACGCTTGTGCTGTGCTGACAAATCTGCCATGGCTTTTAATAACCTTCCAACATGAGGTCATTAGCTGCAGGGAAGAGAGGCGCACCGATGACTGTGTTCCTGTGGATCAGTTTAGTGGCACCAAGAGAGTTTTGGAAAAACCCACACGGGTAGCGTTAGCGCAAGCTTTAGAAATCCCTTTGGCAGCCTGTAGCTCTGCAGGGTATTTCATGGAAGCTGTGCACAGCAAAACTCTTCTCCTGGTTGTCACCAGCTGTCGGAGGTGGCTGGTGAGGAGAGGAGAAGGTTCAACCCACCCTTGCCCGGCCAGACTGCGCTGCTCGCTTCTTCCTGGCAGCAGGCAGAGACATCCGTTCCCTTTCCAGCCTTTGCTAAGTGACAGCCAAAGCAGTATGAAAAGCGCAGGGGTGTATTTAGCAGAAATTTTCAGTAGAATGACATTATGCAAGACTTGCTTTATATTTTTTTCTTTGGAAGACCAAGAATTTCTACTTCTTAAGGGTCTCTGTACTAACAGTGTTTATTTTTTGTTTCATTGCGTCCTGCAGCTTCAATATTACCACTTTGTGGCACTTCCTTGGTAGTTTGCACCCCTTCTAACCGCTGGCAACCCTAATGCTTTCAATGTATAATAACTAAGCAAGGTAGTTTTCTAAAAGAAAATAAGCAGATGTCAAGGTTACGGTTGATCTTGGGACGACAAGTCCCTGGTAATAAGCACTTTGTTCGAAAAGACACACTCAATAGTTCTGCAGGAAATTTTAGCGTTCAGGCTTCTGTCGTGAGTCACAAAAGGTATTGTTTTATCTGAGGCAGCTGATCTCAAAGCTCTGTTATTTCCAGGGCACGGCAGAATTGGGCTGTAGTTTATTCAAGGGTTTCGGGCTCAGTGCACTTGAGAGGGCTGCAGACCTCTTATGGTTGTCATTTCCAACTCCCACCTTCTCTGCCGTCTTTATTTGCCACATGTCATTTTCTCTTGCGCTGAACTCTTCCGTCGTGTAAACTAGGGTGATTTTGTAGATTTTGTTTTGTTTTGTGCAGGTTATTATATTGCTGCCATTATTACTACATTCAGAAGTGCCCAGGCTAGCGTTTGGGGGGGTATATGAATGCGCAGTCAGAGCCTGGAAAGCTTTCACCTCCCCTGCAATTGAGAAGCAGGACGGAGGCTCTCAGCAGTTACCCTGGAAGAGCCTCCTCATTGTCTCTCCGTTTCTTCCCACACAGTCACCCATGAGCTGCCTCCTCTCCATGTCTTCTTCCCACTCCCGGCCCAGAAAACTTGTCATGCTGTGTGCATCTCAACTCCCACACAGCCACAGCTGTCAGCTCCGCATCCCCGGCGCTGCCAACGGCAGCATCCCGTCCTTCCTCCGGCTTCCAGAGCGGGATCATTCCCTTGTAAGCAGAGCAATCTCTTCTGCTAGTCGCAAGCTGTGCAGCCTCCCACCCTCCAAACACACTAATGCTTGCATATGTATTTTTGGGGGTATTTGTGAAGTTTGTTTGATTTATCAGAATCAAAAAGAAATGGGAAACAAGCATTATTTGGTTTCTGAGGAAACATTTACAAAACATTTTCCATGTTTTGAAAACGAACATTTAACAAGATACAGTTTGGTTTGCTTATTTGATTTTAATGCAGAATTAAATCAGAAAATTCAATAAAAACT
>VYXH01005895.1:447768-483761 GCA_013397275.1 Burhinus bistriatus | reverse complement strand
AAAAAAAAAAGTATTGAATGGGAGGGGGGGGGGGGGAAAGCCAAAGAGATAAAAAGACGTTTTTCATTTAAATAACTTTTGGACAGTTTTATTTATTTTCCTAGATTAGGATATGGAGCTATGACAGAAGAACAGGTTTTAAGAGCTTCAACTGGGTGTCATAGAAAAGCTAATTTTAGGAAAGTACACAATTAGGTATAAACAGATAGGGTACACAGATGATTTGACAGTCAAGAAAATGATGTTTTACAATATTCTGTGGGTTGGCGTAGCTCTTTTTTAGTACAGCTACCCTCGCAGTGAGTATCCATCTTCAACTTCATCACCAGATTCTCACTTGTCCTGTAACAGGCTAAATCCAGGGCAAAACCTGGATGTATTTGGATTTGCTTTGGAGGTAATCAGTGTGATGGGAAGCTGCTGGACTCCTGTCAGAATATGACAAGTTGCCTTTACTTCTTTCCCCTTCTTGTTCCTCCTAAAACAAAACTTTAATTAAGATCCTCATTCCCATATCCCTAAAACAAACTTTTCACAAAGATTCCACATTTTTCTGGGAACTTTACCTATGCTTTGCTGTCCTTACTATGTTTTTTTTCCTAGTGCCCCATCTGGTCCTTCCCAATTGCCCTGCGAGCTCATCCCTCCCTTTCTGTCCCCAGTGAACCTGAAAAATGTGCTGCTCCTTCCTCTCCGCAGCAGCCTTCCCTGTTGCTTAAGTCTTTGCTCCTTAGGCTAGAGACTCCCAGTTTAACTCTGGTTTCCTTGACAGACCATGGCTTTTAGACCAACACCTTCATGTTGTGCTTGGGACTATCTCCAGTTGGTCCCCATCTCCTTTGAAGGCAGTGCCCAAAAGCAGATGCAGTTTTCCAGCCAGCTCCTTTTGCTAGAGCTGAGTGGGATCAGAAGAGCTTTCAGTCTCACAGGGCATAGATATCGTCTGGCTTCTCACAGCACTATGGTTACCTCTGATCTTCTGTTCCACAGGGGTTTTTTTCCCATCCTGTATTCACGCAATTGTTAAGCCTAAATGTATTACTTTTTCGGTGCCCCGCGACTAGCACCCCATCACTCCAGACCATATGCCCAGTTACTATGGATGGGTTTGAGTCTGCTTCATGCCTCGGGGCACTCACCATCCCTTCAGGCTTTGTGGCGCCTGCAAATCAAATAAACATACTCTATATTTCACCATCTCCATCATTAGGAGCTGGTTGTTTCTTAACAGTAGCAAAACATCCCTCTGAAGGAAGAGGACATCTGAGAATTTAAAAACAAATAGGCAGCACAGTCTGTTCAGAAGAGATCACTGCAGATTTGTCATTAACCATCTTGGTTTAGGGAAACGTTTGGAGGAAATAACTCTCAAAAATCTGCCATCCACTTATTTACAGCAATTTGCTATAGGTGTACCTGTGGCAGATGAATCACGGAATCACAGAATTTTCAGAGTTGGAAGGGACCTCTCGAGATCATCTAGTCCAACTCCCCTGCTGACGCAGGAATGCCTAGAGCACATTACTCAGGACTGCATCCAGGCAGGTCTTGAAAATCTCCAGAGAAGGGGACTCCACAACCTCCCTGGGCAGCCTGTTCCAGTGCTCTGTCACCCTCACCGTAAAGAAGTTTTTTCCTTATGTTTGAATGGAACTTCCTGTGTTCCAACTTGTGCCCATTGCCCCTCGTCCTGTCAGTGGGAACCCCTGAAAAGAGTCTGCCTCCATCCTCCTCCAACGCACCCTTTAGATACTTAGAAGCAAGAATAAGGTTCTCCCTCAGCCTTCTCTTCTCCAGGCTAAAGAGTGCCAGCTCTCTCAGCCTTTCCTCCTAAGGGAGGTGCTCCAATCCCCCAGTCATCTTTGTTGCCTTACACTGGACTCTCTCCAGCAGCTCCCTGTCCCGCTTGAGCTGGGGAGCCCAGAACTGGACACAGTATTCCAGTTGTGGCCTCACCAGGGCAGAGTAGAGGGGGAGAATGACCTCCCTCGACCTGCTGGCCACACTCTTCCCTATGCAGCCCAGGATTCCATTGGCCTTCCTGGCAACAAGGGCACATTGCTGGCTCAGGGATAATTTCCTATCTACCAGGACCCCCAGATCCTTCTCCTCAGAGCTGCTTTCCAGCAGGTCCACCCCTAGCCTATATATGAACTGTGAGAAAAATGGATTAGGATTGTCTTTTAAAAGTTAGTCAAATATCAGAATTGCTATACTGTGAGGAGTTATGCATATCTGATTCTTTTTCCTTCTTGACTAGGGGAAAAATGTAAGAATGTATATATTAAATTTTCATATAGAAAGTTGAACTACTTTTCCCTTGCAGTGGCACTTTATTAGATAGATCATTTCACCACTGACTGATCTGAACATGGAGGTTTGGTCTGCTAAAATGAATCAAACTGTTTAAACTTAATTTGTTATTAAATTATACCTTAGGAAAAAAAAATACTTCTGGAGCCATAGTTTCTGTGATGTTAGAGGTTACCACGATGCTCTGAGATAATGTCATAAAATGATTCATTCTGAGTTTCTTTTGTTACTAAGGAAAGAAAAAAAAAAAGCGCCCATTGGTGTAACCCTGTTTTCCATACAGATGGATTTATGTGTTTGGGTTTCCTACAAAGTCCACTGAACTAAATAGAAAGATATGTTTTGGGATAAGTGGTCTGAGAATACGGCCTCTGGGTGAAAATGCTGAGACAGTTAATGAAGTACAGATGTATTTGACTATGAGCATTTGTGAGGAGAAAAAACTGGATCCAGCGCTACTTATTTCCCACTTTTGTTTCTGTGATTCAGAATTCAAAATAAAATTGATGCGAGAAAGAGAAGGTGAGCAACTTGTCCTTGAGCACAGCTTTGTAACTCAAATTAACATCTGGTTGTTTCTTTGTCCACCATGCCATTTATCTGAGACACTGTCAACAACAGCCGTTAAAATGCTAAGAGGCGAGTGAAAAGTAATTATTTTGGCAGTGCTAAGATTGGGAAGGTTAGTTCTGCAGAAAACCTCCAGTATGCAAAACCAGGAGTAATTGCCCATTTTCCAGCTGAATTCACAATATGCTGTTGCTGCATTAGCTCTTTTAAAGAGTTGCCTGCGCCTGAGAAGGTACCACCATCTGCTTTGTTTCCTGTGAACCCGTGCACGCATTGCTTTCATTTTGACGGTATGATATGTATTATGGAATAGTTAATGACTAGTTTGTACGCTCATTACTGCAACTGGTGAGCAAGAGCAAGCTTGCACTTAATTGCTCGCTGCGCGGGGAGCTGCGATGTGCTGGGGAAGCTGGTACGGTACGCCCGCTGCCCACGAACCGAGGCGAGAGAAATACTCTTCTCATTTGGCACTATGTCCCCCCACTGACTACTTTCCCACTTGCAAAGGGCCTTGAGTGTTTCATACGTTCCTCTAAGTAGCTTGTTTATTTTGCTGATTTGACAGTGTAAGAACAAGCCGTGAGGATGCTGTCCATTAGCGATAATTTTAATCATCTTGGCAAAACTTTATTTAATAACAGATTAGGCAACGTAGTTTGCCAGATTATGTAGTGATGTTTGCACTTCCGAACTATACTTTGAATTTCCCCGCTTCTGAGCAGCCAGTAAATGTATTAAATTCTTTCTGGCCCATGTCGATCTCGAAGTTAATGCTGGTGTACATCAAAAACATACTAAAATGAGGTACCTCTGCATCTCATGTTGAGTTTCTTTTGGAGTTGGCTCGCCACAATTTTGGGTAAAGTTACATTTAACGTATTAGAGCTTTTCAGTTGTATTTGCAAAGTGTGTCAATCTTGCCGACCTTCATCTGCTAGACTTAGAATGTAAAGGATGTAAATGGTGTTGCCATTTGTGTTGACTAATCATCGTATTTGGTTGAAAAATGACATCAGTTAATATTGCAAAGCTGTCAGTCGTGTGCTTACACATAAAGAAATCTGTGGACATTGAAATCGTGAAGCTTTACCCAGAGAATAGAATATTGCAGTTAGTGCCTTGTCCAGGCTGTCCTGGGACAAAAATTTGACTTGGATTTTCACTGTCTGCTCATAGCAGAGGGACGTGTGATGCATTGCCACTGTTAGGAAGCCAGACATAAAGAAGAATTTGATTTTAAAACTTACTGGGGCGTGCTCGCAAGTTTGAAATAAAGTTATCGATTCATTTATCCACTGAGACTGGAGACTTAAACTTACCAGCATTATCTGGTGAAGCAGAAAAATAGTCCTACTTCCCACTCCAGATGAGAAAACTGAGAACATCAAATACCTATTGTCTAAATTTCCAAGGTTCTATATGTGTCAATTTTTACACTCTCAACTTTCTGAATGAAGCTTGAGATTTCTTGATGGGGCCACGGCATTTCAAACAACAGATTCTTGGTCTTTAGGCGATGCATAGACAGACGGAAGCTGAGAAGTTCTATTGGGAAAAATTACACAACTCTGTTAAAACCAGGCTTTCACTCTTGAGGGTTTAAAATGATGCCAATTAGTTGAGGGGAGGTTCTCCATGTAGAGGGTGTTGCACAGTCAGTCGGAACACAAATTGCAAGTACTATGTGCAGTTTGAAAATCTCCCTTAGTGTGCGGAAATCTGGCCGCCTCCCATTGCTCTTCAGTGGGAAATAACCCCTCACTTCTTTTGTTTGTGAGCATATCTTCATAACACTGCTGCACGTTTAGCTGTAATTTAACAACTGAATTTTTGTGAAACCTTGAGTCACCTACAATAGTGTTCCTACCTCAGTTTGGGTTTGTTTTTTCTTAACTCCATGTGAAGTAAATTCTTGGAGAAGCTGGTAGGATGCAAGTGAGCAGAAGGCAGAGGTTTTGTTTAGTCGGATTAGCTACTCCCTTATAGGTACTTTTATGAGTGATACTTAATGTGATTTATTTTCTAAAGAACTTAAATTTGAAGAGCAGAAGTCAAGTTTCTGTGATTGATATATATTTAATGGAGAGGTTTGGGTCAGTCGTCTTCATCTTGCTGTCTGAACTCCGATGTGCAGCATGACATTTCAGCAGGTGGTAAGATTTAAGACAAAAAATGTCACCAGTCTCTCCTCAGCAAGATCAAAAGCAATATGAAAAATGCAGTTAATAAGAAAAGGTTAATAAAACACCAAAGACCAGCCAGTTCTGGGGAGGAACCTCTCCCTGGCTTCCTCTGGCCTCTCTGTTTTGCTTCGTAGGCAGAAGACTCACCCGAAGGCAGCGGAAAGCAGGGCAACAACATGCACAAAGGATGGGTCTCGTATTGCATGGTCAGAAGAGGTTTGAATAGTCCTGCAAGGAGATAAGCCAGGTTTGCTGTGTCTTCATAGGTGCTTTGCCCATTGGAGAGGGTGTTAGACACGGAGGGGTTTGGGTGTTTGCTTGCAGCGGCACAGTTGCCTGCAGTGGAGCTGTCGCGCCGACGTTGTAATTCTGTGCCTCTCCCCGATTCCCAGGTCTCATTTCTTCTAAAAGAAGCGACAGAGCCATAATGTAACTTTAAGTAACTTCAAAGAGTATTTTCAAGACTTTTTAATAACACAGTAGAACTTATTTAATGCTCCAGTTACAGAGGAGTTACTATAATAAGAACTCTTCAAATGTGATTGTGTTCTGTGAAGTATCATCCCTCTTAAATAAGTGGTGTTATTATGGAAAAGGCTTGTTCACACACCCAGTACATTATTGAAAATTGCTTTTATAATTCAGGTTCCATATAAGGCTACTAGTATAGAGGGAAATTATTACAAATTTCCTGGTAATAAACATTAGAATGCAGTAGGTTTTAGATTTTTATGGCAAAATTAAATTCAGCTTACCTGAGTAGTTCTGTAGAGGTCCGTGGAATTTCTCGGGTAGGTAAACAGAATAGGGTTTGATACCCAGTCTTCAGTACTCTCTTAGAAATTACCAACTTGGCCAACCTTGTCATGTAGTCTAAAGTGTATGTCAATATTCTCGAGAGATTAAGTAAAGGAAGTAGTAAACAAGTTCAAATTTGCGTTTACTTCCCAGATTTTGGAAATCAGAGCTACCACGATACAGCCAAGTGTGCATGTCTGCTGCTTCACGGTGTTATAAATCCCACTGCTACCAGCGATGCTTGAGCCAAGCCATGACTACCTAGTCTAAGGCAACCCTGCTGCGGTGTGTTACTGTCTACAGGCTGCTTGTGTGCTGCTTTTTACTATCTCATGCCAAGATGATGTTCCGATATCTCACGGCATTGTAAAAGTTGTTGCTTTTGGTTTAGATACGAGTAGGCTTTTCTCACATCCGCTCTTTGCTACCTTGCCCTCCAGACAAACACACACCGCTTGCTGTGGATCCCTCCTCCTACCTTGCCGTGTCCAGTATCACAGGGGGAGCGTGTGAAGTCGTTTCACACGTCTGTCGTCTTTTCTTCTTTATGAAAAAATAAAAATAGCATGCCTTCGAGAAAATCCCTGGCAGGAACTGAAAGACTGTAGACCTACCAACAACACTTGTCACAGAAGTTCTGTTGTTTTATTACTTTTTTCCCTAGTTTGTCTCTCTTAAGAGATCATTATATCTCTTTCCATCAATAAATTGGGAGGTTGATAAATCTGCCCTGATTTCAGAAGACATTGCTGCTGACCATGCCAAGACTGGTTGTTAATCTACAGTGTTGAATAGCCTGCAGTAGCTCTGTAGATATACCCAGGGGCAGATACAGAGGAGCTGTTTCCCAAACAGAGCCCCAGGACACTTTGGCAAAGCTTCCTTAAATGTCTTTATCAGATGCCATCCCTGTTATGTTTCCAATCATTTGATTAGATAGGCCAGAATGGTTTCGTTTCACTATTTTATTTGGGCTGTCCTTCAGTTGCTTGTGATTTGTGGGGTTGTAATTTTGTGTGACTTTGGAGGTTAAACTTTCTAAGTGTCCATTTAAGTCAGAAGAGCATTGCTGGGATCGGCATGGAGTGTTGTGATCTGTTGTTTTGGTTTATCTGGAAAATGATAAGGAAATGGATGTCATCCATCTTCCAACTTCACTTGGGTAAGTGTTAATCTTCATTTGAAACTCATGAATAAATAAATATGTTTTGATGGTGTTGTGAAGAGCATACAGGATTATTGGAGCAGTGATCTTAGCTCAGTGGGCATTGTCATTTGTCAGTGATGTGTGTTACACGGGTGTTAGATCTATTGTGAATTCTGTCAGCAAAGCTTACACAGGCCATTAAAAAGTCAGTTTTTGTCAACAGCTGCCAGAAAGTAGTTTGAAAGAAAAAAAGAAATAGTGATTTTTATGTAGGAGTGGAGCTGTGGTATTTTGTAACTTGCAGCATTTGCAGAATTTACCAAAAGCTGACCTTCTCATTGCTTCTGGGATTCTTTCCCTATTATGTTCCAAAATGCGTCACAATACAATCTATAGGTAATTATAGGGCCCGCTGCTCTGACTGGAATCAGCTTTGAGACATATGTTTGAGACATATTTCCCCCCCCAAAAAAATTCTTAGAAACACCAATTTCTAAACGGTTTTTTAGTTGCCTTTTAATTTACAGAAGACATGGAAGTAAAAGGTATGATCATGTTTGTATAAAGATTATTGTAAGTGATGTCATTTAATAATGAGGCGAGTATTCCTTATGTGCATTGCTGAAGATTTGTATTTTTGGGTTTACAAACTTTACATGATGAAAACCGCTGGAAAGAAGTACCTATAATTGATAAACTGCGTTGCTAGGTTGACAGAGAGTACATAAAAATCACCATGTTAACATCGCTGTAAGAGACAAGATAAACTTTTTATTAGTAGAACAACATATCATTTAGTTGTCTGATTGGCTCCATCGTTAGGACCTTTTTTACTTCCCAAGACGTATTTAAATTGTTTACTCCATTGCTAAAATGTCTTGTAACTTGATAACTCTCAAGGTCAGCGTGACCTTTTGCGTCAGGCCTAATCCTATATTCATAGCCAAGCAGTCAAAGATTCAATTATAAATGCATTAAGCTCATTGGATGAACATTAAACCGAACAAATGACTGTATTGACAAGAAAAACTCCAATTATGACCGTACAAAAGAGCTCTTCGTCTATGATACGATGGGGTTTTGCTGTTCTTGTTTGCATGCTCATTAAAAAGTTATTGGTCACTCTTATGTTTCGGATGTTATAATAAATGCATCATTTAAATAGACAGGTTAGGCTGGCGGTGGGGCATTCCAGTGAAATGGAGCCCTGGGGGGCAAGAGTTAAGGGAAGGAGGAGGAGATAAGTTATGTTTTGGTCCAGCTCAGGCTGGTATAAAAGCCTTCATTGATTTTTGTAGCACCTGAATGAAGGACTCAGTTCCTCATCAACTTTTCCAGCCAGCAGAGGTGCTGTATCTGATGCAGCCGCAGCAGTAGCTTCCTTTGCTGCAACAGGTTTCTGTAGTCTCTGATGGGTTCCATTGGCTGAAGAATGGAAAGAAGGAAAAGAAACCAAGGAGAAATGGAAGTTCACTGGGAGGTGTCCAAAAAGAGAAGGGAAAAACTGATTGTGCCGGCTGGATTTAGGACGTCATCTACCTAGATAGCCTTGTAAGAGGGGGATCAGTAGAACATGTAGGCACGGTCCGGAAGCAACAGGGAAAGCGATAAATGAAGTGGTAGAGGGAAGTGAGAATGAAACAAGGTGTTTTGGAAAGGTCGGAGATGTTGTAGAATAGCCCACAGCAAAATAAATAAATAAATAAATGTAAATGTATTTATTTATGTAAACGTATTTATTTATGTAACTGTAAAAAATTTTTTTTTTTTTTTTACACGGAATACCTGGGAACAGAACAGCATCATAACAGCAGTGCACACACTGTCTCTTGGTACGGTGGTTATAGTACAGGGGTTTATGCTTTTTGCACCACCATTGTCCACCTTTGTCAGTGTCAGGGTCTGAAAGCAGAGAGTTGAACAGGGTGGGGGCAGAGAGGAGAGAAGAGGAAAGTTCACTGTCCTTACCCAATTTGCTACCTTCAACCATTGCATTTTGAATGATGAGAAAATATAATTAATATTTTTTATTTTCCTGCACATTTCCAAAACCCCTTCTTATACTCTTCCAGCTCCAATAGGGTTGATCACATGAAAAAGGGTGAAGTAGAACTGTTTTGTTATGGCTACTGCTTTTACCAATTTGTGGAGTAAAAAACATGGTAAGAGCAACTGAAGTACTGGCTTAAATTCATGTTTGTTCTTCACCTGACGTTATTTACGAGAGAAGTTGTGATGTTCCTTTCTGTATGTTCGGATAACTATTATGCTAAAGGATCATAGACCTCAATTAATATTTGCAAATTCCTCCTACGAGGTAAAAATAGCCAGAAGGTATTACTGTCCTTGAAAAACAAGGTTATCGACGTCAATAAAAAATGTAATAGCATTATCCAGGAGAAATATAATGTTCCATAGGCAGAATGTCAGTGGTGTAAGTAAGCACCATGTGTGAATATCCCTCTGTTTGTGCATACGTCTGTCGGTTGATGCATAAACAGTAGGTTAGCACATGTGCACACGCAGAATTAATGTGTATAATAGTTATTACAGCTTGAAACCTCTACCAGAAAGGGGTTAAATGGAGTTAGAAGTGCTGTAGCAGTTATATTTTGGATAATTTTTTCTTCTTATGCAGAAAAAGTACATTTTTCAATCATTTTAGTAAAATAAATACATTTGTGCAAAAGTGCCCTCATGAGTGTCATGCTGGCGTAACCAGAACTCATTCTTTTAGAAAATGTCTGCTCCGTTTTTCATCTTGATAGCCAGATTTTCACAGTATTTCCGTGTAAACATACTGACTTCTTTGCAGCTTTAAAGAAGACCTGGGCTGCTTTTAAATCCGTTCTTGCTGTGCTGCTTCCGTAGGCTGCTGTATATACTCGTGAAGTGGTCTAATGCGTGGTCGGCTTCTCTAACTACTCTGCCACAAGAACAAGGGTTTCAGCATGGGATTCGGAGAATGTGGTTTATTGCTGTGGCCCGGATAAAGCTTGCTCTTCCATTCCTGCTCAATCACAGCTTTTACAGGAGAGCTGCACGGGTTGTAGCTAAAACCACTCCACTTGCTAAGTGACTTCTCTAGATCTCTCCCACTGACATTGGAATTGACGGCATAGGATAATCCATCTGTGAGAAAACCCAACAGTCTTAACAGCTATGCTAGGCAAAATATTCCCCAAATCATATGAGAAATTGATAAAATATGCTTTTATAACATGAAAGTGGAAAAGAAGGGCTTCACAGGTGGTATTTATATACTACTCTTGGATAGCTTAAGTTGCAAGATGTTGTTTTGGACCCGTATCTTACTTGGTGGGTTGGTGCTTTTTTTTTTCCCCTTCCCATTTTTATTTTCCATATTCAGTATGACTGACACTGCTATATTTTTAGACAATTTCAAACATTTATTTTCCTTTTATATTTATTAAATTGTGGCAGTTTATGTACCCTGATAGCTTAACTCCGTCTCATACGTCAGAAAGAATTTCTTACGTTACTCTTTGTTTCTGTTGGGATTTCATGGCACAGTCTTTTACATTTGGCAAGTTCTCATTTTTTTTTTTAGGGGAACAACTGTATGTGAATTGACATTTATTACTAAGAAGTGCATAATAGCCTTTCCCACAGAATTTTGTTCTTTTTCTTATTTTATTTCCATCATTGCATGTGTTTTAATGGCTATATGTCTCTTAATGTAGCTGTAAGTTCTTAATTCCAGGTATTACACATATTTGAAGCTATCCATTATTTTGTCAGTGTGCAAATAGTTTTATGCCTATTCAATATACGGAACAATAAAATGTCCATAATTACAGTGATTAACTGCAGGTTCAGTCATGCATCTGTCTTCAGGACATCAAGTTGAAAAATAAGGAAAGGGACAATTAAGCCTCTGCTACGCTCCCCCATGTTGGGGGCACTGACGTGAAGTTCTCCCAGGGACACGTTTAACCATGGAGACGTTCTTGGCTTACACTTCAAGGCATTTTTTTCCACGTAGCAGTGAAACACAACATGTATCTTGAGTGCCACCTTCATCCATTCATGGTCCGTGTAAGCTCTGAAGTGTTGCAGCCATTTGAGCCCGACAAATTTTTAATGTCGGTTCCTTTAAATATTTTTTCTGCTTTTATGGAAAAAAACCCGTGAAGAAAAGAAAAATGTGTGTCTGGCTATGGGGAAGGTACAGCCGCTCTCAAAATGTAGCAGGAAATGGAGAATTTAGCAATTTAGTTTGATGTTACGAGAGCATCCCTTGGCCTTCTGGCATTTGATCAGCCAGTAGCAAGATGCTGTTTCAAACAGGCATTCTTGTTTCGCTTACCAACGACAGAACCGCAGAGTTTCTCTCCTATTTAAAAACACATCGCGTGTCGCATTTTGTTGCTAGGCGCCTGCTTGGCCGAGTGCTGGTTTCTAAGTGTGCTTTTATATTTAACTAACCCCTGCACAGTTTGCAAGTGATTTTGCCCCCACGAGTTCTAATTTTCCCTTCGCTGTTTTCTGTGGTTTTGTGTAAGGAAAATTCCTTCTTTCTCTGCATAGATTTAATCAAGATAACGTCTCCCAACTAAATATAGGAGATTTACATTTTCTCCTCGGAACTGGAGAAATTGTGTGCGGAAGCAGTACAGCTGGATTGGTGCTGCTGTCAGAAAGGGTCGTAAAAAAAATCAGTTAAGTGTTATCTTATTTTTAGCACTAGAATTTTGATTTTTACATCACTTAACTTTGTTAAAAAAAGGAAAGTAGAGCCTTTATCTCTATTTGTTCATGATGGATGCAAACAAATTCCACAGAGATTCAAGGGAAAACAGTGGTAGCAGAGAGGACAAAAGTCTGGGTTTCCAAGAGCAAAGGCCACGCACCTTTCCATTTATTTAAAAGACGGAGGAGTTAAATTAAAAGTTCCTTTAAGTTGTTTAAGTAACCTTCCTAATGGGGATCTCACCGAAGGGAGTTGTTAATTTGGGAATATGTCTGGTAGTACAGAGGGTGCAAGCAGCCGCGGACATCCTGCGTGAGTGAAATGCTGATGGTTGGTTAACAGGTAAGGAGAGCTGCGCCGGGTCAGCCCGACTCATCCTATGGCCCTCTAATTTGGGGACGGATACCACATTATCAGTTGCTTTGCTTTCTTGCTGCCTTTTTTTTGGTGGAGGGGAAGGATGTTGCCTGTATTACGTGTAAAGAAACCCTGCTTATTCTGAAATAGCAGCTATTGAGAACTATAAAACGGTTGTCTATAGCTGTCCCTTTTTCTTGTAGAGGTTGAAGAAAAGGCAAAAATGTGGACAAAATGCTAGGATGCTACTGTAATATTGTCTGAAGCTTTTGAAGTTGTTCTGGCAGCTTGTATGTGTGACATATAAAACGAAACTCTTTGGATCCCTCTGCCGTTTGAGTGTATGTGCCTCACTGAAGTGCTCAGGTAGTAGTTCCAGGATATAATGGGTTATCAGAGAAATCTGTTCAGGTACGGTACGATAATAAAAACAAGGCCATTTTATTGTTCTTCTGTAAAGGAAAGGATATTTTAACAAGGGAAAAGAAAATTAAGGTACTGAGCTTTCCTATTTGGAATTATCATGAAATGTTGGTTTCATTTCCCCCCCTAATAAAATCAGGATGAAAAGTCAATTGCTATTACTGTAGCAGGAACATTCTGAGTAAATTGTTTTGCTAAAATTCTACTAAAATAATTTTAAATAAAAGCAGGTATTTACTCTTTGGAGTTTGTTGTGGCGAGATTCTCATTTAAGGATAAAAAGCCATGATAGTTGTGCAGTGGGGGATATATCTGCCTGCCTGTCGATGTGATGTACTCTGGAAATAGTCACCAGAGTGTCCCCAGTTATAAATACTGCAGGCAACTAATTCTTATGCATTACTGTGTGTAACGTTGTAACAAAACCTGCCCTCTCCTCATTTAGGTCCCGATCAGAGAGATCAAGCTGTGGCAACTGTATAATTAAATGTGAGCGCACATTTAAACTGAATTTACTTTTTCGTCTATCTCCCCTGGTGTGGGTACAGCATGGAGAGCTAGAGTTAATTTTCTGCTCGCACTACGATGGTTTCCCTGCCGTTTATGGCGATAGGCTGATTTAAACTAGCTCAAAATTATCTTTTAAGATCAGTTGCTTGCATTTGTCATTGAAAGCTTATGCTCATTCTCCATCTCTCTTTTATTATTATATTTCTTAAACTTTGACTCTCTCTGATGAAATTATAAGATATGCCACATACTCACCGATATCTCTGGAAGAGAAATCTACTGTTCAGAATGGGATATATATCACAATCATCATGATGTCTCTTATTTTCCATCAAGCTGCTCTTGTATTTTAAGATATGACCATGCTGCCATTACATTTCTCTTGCTTATAATGAGAAATTGTGTATGCGGGGAATCAAAAGTGAAATCTGGGCCTCAATGATGTCAACAGCAACATTTTGCGGGCACGAGCAGGACCAGGATTTTACCTCAGCGGGCTACTTGCCTGCCATTTTATTTGACCAGCAAGTGTCAACACTTTACGAGTGTACTTTATCAGCTTAGCTAAAATCTGTGTGAAGGATGCAGTAAACGTGCGCGAGGAGTTATGGAAGAAGAGGAAGCTTTCTTTTTAAAATGCAGCAGCTTTTATAACGTGAATAAATTTTCTTTATTGGGACACTAATTTTAACAGATCCTGGCTTCCCTGTCCGCTCCTGAGAAGGACAGTATTTTGTTCAGTTTTTCCCAGAAGTAAAGCCTTGAGTGCTCTGCACACTGTTCCCATCGGAAAATGTTTTCAAGCTGAGAATACTTGGAAAGTCTGGATTTAGCTGGTAGGCTCCTGGGTCCTGCTCCAAAGGCATGTGCTGCTTACGCACCTCCGCAGCCATCGCGGGGATGGTCTCGGCTGCGGGCTGTGCACCGCAGAGCACCAGGGGCTTTCTCTTACTGGAGACTGGACAAAGGCCACCTTTGCAAAAAACATTAAAAGATTTGGCCTGCAATTTCTCTTAAAAGTCTGGAACGTGTCTAGAAACGTCAAGGCATCCAAGCCTTTACTCATGTAAGAGTCCTATTCTTTCTAAGGTTAAAATAACGTTTTTGGAAAGAGAGATAAAGCTTTTCATGGATCTGTATGCCAATGAGAAAACCAGAGCCAAGTCCCTCAGCAATATAAACATTAAGCTGAAATCAGCTGAGTTCCCTTTTACTAGGAGAATATTTGGCTGATTTCTCCGTGTTCCCCGAGGCTGTAGCTGCAGGGATTAACTCTCGTTACGATTTTGTGCTTTGGCCCTTGCTCAACTCCTGCTCATGCATAAAAATACTTAACTCGGGAGGGCGAAGCTTGAGATAACCTGTGTGAAAATGGATTGCCTGCTTCATTACGGAGGCTTACGGGCACATTCAGATACCTCCCAGTTCATCAGCGGCTAATATGATCACCATACACCACGAGTCTAGGCACCTTCACTCGATTTAAGCTAATTCTAGGAAAGGCCACTTGAGTTTGAGATGTTAACAAGGGCAAGTGGATGTTTAGAGAGAATTGTGCCGCAGGGAAATTGTGCTGCTTTATCCTTACCTGGTCCTGACCGCAGCCCTCCAAGTACATGGAGCAGGCATGAGGAGAAATCTTTCATTTTGTGGAGGGGAACAAGACTGGAGGTTTTCTTCCTTTTCTTTCACCTGTTTGTGTATTACAGATGCTTTCTTGGTTTCCCTTTGAGAACTTCATACCATTTGGGGGAGGGTGAAGTAATACAGTACTATTATCTAGGGTGCTTATAAAACTTTTCTCTCTCAATCCCACTTACCTGCTGTAACGTACCTAAGTAATGCAGGCTACTTTCCAACTTGCATCACTCTTCCTTATTTAGGCTGGGGAGAGTTTGGGGTTGAAACCGTTCTGTGATAGGAGCAAGTGATGTAAGACCATAGCAACAGCCAGTAGCTCTTGATAGGTGAAGACTGATCACCAGTGATTACTCCTGACAAAGCTGCAGTATGTTTGTACAGCATTAGAATTCAATTTCTCATATTTCCCAAGACTCGTCTCTTTCTGAAACTTACAGCTGTGCTAACTGCTTGTGAAGCATTATAGGAAGAAGGAAATTTTACGTTTAAGAGAGTTTGGGCATAGGGAAGAAGAGAAAGCATCGTTTATTACCATAAAATAATCAGTTTTAATTCATTGTAAGAGCTGTTTTCATGCGTAGAACCAAGATGAATTCCAGACTCCTGTTTTTGTTCTGATCCTGCGTGCTGCAGGCTGTAGATACGAGAACTGCTCACGTCCACTCTGCTTAAGAGCACCAAGTTCTAAACATCAAAATCAAACTGTTTTGTCACGGCAGGTAAGAGGGAAATCTTAAGCAAGTTGTATTTGCGTGTCTTTACAGATGCCTGGTGAGCTAGCTGCTAGGATGTCATATCATATGCTTTATATTCATGTTGAATGGAGAATGCAAAACGCACTTTTCCTTGTTTCTACGTGCCCCAGACTAGCTGCAGAATGGCCCGATGCTGGGAAGTAGGGATCTCTCTGTGCTTTTACGTAGTCCATTTCCAGCCAGGTGATGTTCTGTGATGAGCGTGGTTCAGCATGGGGCTTCGCGCCCAATCTCAATTCATGAATGTAAACTTTTCTGTTGTATTAAATACACATGAGGCTTTTGTATCAGGCTGCAAATACAGACAGATAACGTGTGCAACTTGATGTTACAAGGTAGGTAGCTGCCCTTCCAGTGGTAATGAAAAAATCACATTTGACGCGCCCATTGCTTTCACTGAGCCAGTTGTAGGCAGACAAACAGATCTCAAGGCTTATCAGAGATAATGTTCATACCTAATTTGTATGCATGGGCCTGTCTCTTTGTCTTGATTATTTCAGTTCTGTTGCCTGCAGATTGTTTCCACAATCCCTTTGGTAATAAAACCAAAAAATGTAGATCTCGCAGGATTGTTGTTTAGTGCATTGTTACACATTTTCTGAGGTTTTCTGAAGTGTCGCTTAGGTAGGAATCAAAGCAGTGCTAAGAGAAATTTTCCGTAGCGGTACTGATAACCTGAGAGGTGACACAGGCTTTGAAGAATAACCTGGTTTTAATGTGACTCCATTTGGCTAAGTCCATAGGAAACAATACTGCCGTCTATAGCAGAGCCAGCAGAAGGCTGAGCTTTCAGCTCTCTTCAGAAGACAAGATTCTGCTGAATCTGTTCTACAGCTGCTTGCGGTTTTCAATCCAGTAAGGCGCAGACATTTCCTTTAAAATGGTCTGTACACAAAAGTGTGCTTCAGCTACATGGTGGAGAGCTCAGCTTGCAAATTCAGCAAGATCAGGATTAAATACGCTTTATTTTCTTAAATTAGACGGCGGTAACACTTGCTACAAGGAGCTTCATCAAAATTAATAAACTATGCATTGTATTTTTAAACCAAAACGCTGCTGTGTTCACAGCATGCTTCCTTCTTCCTTCCCCTGGGATGTTAAGAGTCCAAGATCTATTTTCCTGTATTCCTTTCGACTTTTTAATGTTCTTCTATGTATGCTGTCACATCTCTACAGTCAGGCAATTGATCACAAGTGCAAGATTACACCTTAAAAATGTGTTAATATTAATTATTTGTCTGGCCTGAAGGATTACTGTCAAATGGGACCAAGCACTGTGTATGCCTGGAGAGCCGTCATACCCTGCTTTAGATGCACCCTTGAATCCACAGCCATTCAAAGAGCAAGTGGAGAATATGGGAGAGATGGGTGGTCCTGAAAGGCTGTTGAGATCAAAAACCTAACCATAGCCATATATCTGGTTGGCCTTCATAATTATGTGTCTGTCAGATGTGTTGGGGTCCTGACCCACATGAGGAAAAGAGTTTGAGAAGAATGGGAAGGTGGGATGCAGGGGAGAGATGATGTGAGGGGATGGATAGTACCTGCATCTTGATCTGTTTGCTCATAGCCTCCTTCTTGGTGAGGTGGTGATGTTGTGCTCCAACCCCAGAACCATTAGAGAGAACGCAAAGCGGTTCAACCGTGGCATCTAGCAACACAAAATAATGCGAAAGGCAATAACTAAACAACTTAACTTGGCTTGTCTTTCTTCCAAGCTTGTGCCCAAGAAAAACAAGATGTAATTTTTCTGTTGTCCACCTGGTCTTTTTTCTGTGCACAATATGTGCCCATCTTCCGCATAAAAACTAGTCCCAGTAACACACCAACCCAGTTTAGCCTCGCGTCCTTTTTGTGCATGTTGGGATAAAACACAGACCTGCGTGCGTTTGTAAAAGTATATTGCAGTAAAGGGGTCTAGATCTGAGAACTTTGTGCACGCTATCCTTGCTGCGAGGGTTGCCCTTTAAAAATGTTAAATATACGGAACAGGGTATTACTAATCATGAATCTGAATTTTCTGCCTTTCCTCGAAGGTTTTGCAGGCCTTTTATTGTATTAGTCTCCTGAGAATCTTATGCACAATTATCTGGGCTTTGTAACCATACCCATTTTGTAACTCCTACCTCCACTGGGTTACTTCTACACAGCGTAAACATATTTCTGTATTTCTAAACAGATGACACCTGGGTGAAGACTAGTCTAGACACTCCTTACAATCTTGTCTTTAGTAAATGGTTTTTCCGCTTGATGTAAAATCTCAGTGGAGACCAGGCTGTTTGTAGACTGAGCACGTGTTGGCCATTCAAAATAAACAGCTAGCCTGTCCTATAGTACGGAAGAGATTAAACAGGTAAAAACCAGAGACTTTCTCATCTTCATTAGACTTTGATCCTAAATCAATTACCATGTATTAGTAAGCTGTGTAAAGAGTGCTCCTTGTAGTGCAGATATTTAGTCCAGGTTGCCATTGTTCGTTATTTACTCTAGGAATCAGTAAATTAGGTACTTAATTTGGTACTTAACTTTACTTAGCCAAGTTAAACACAGGAAACAGTCATAGAAGAAAACTGTTCATATTCAAAAAATGAATTCCTCAAAAGTGTAGAAAAGGCAGAACTAAGGTTGCCTGTGATATGCAGGCACATAGAAGAGGTGATAGGAGATGGACCGTGTATGATCCCGTGTGTCCTCTGCCTCTTGCCCTGCCGGCGTGATACCTCTTAGCTTGCTCAGCAGGAAGGGGAGCCTCAAGAATAATGCTGCTAAAATTAGTCACACCTTGCTGGCAAGCGCAGACCACCATCTCTCAAAGCTCTGGCATCGTAAAATGTTCACGGGAAGAGCTAGAAGGTAAACCTAGCAAAATACACCAAGACTAAAATCCCCAGCGCTACTTAACAAATGGAGTGGGTTTGAAACGATGGCACCAATGGTTTATTCTCGAGAGGGTCCCCAGGTGTGGCAAATTTGAGTTCGGGTTTGCTTGGGAAGGAGAAAGTCTTTGTGCTCAGGAGAGTCTGGGCTCTTTTTCTACTACGTGACGCCTTCCTCCTACCTTAGTTCCCGTTACACCTCCTCACTCTGACAGACAAAACCTTTGTTGAAGTTCAGGCTCACAAAATCTCCCACTCTTTCTAAAATTAGAACACCAGTAACTCAACAGGAGAAAGAAAAGTCTGTTGTTAAACCACCAGCAACCCCTCTGTCAGCATTAAGAGACTTCTGAAGTCCCCGGTTTCATGCTCGGGTACAATTTCTTCCTTGGTACGTCCTGCCACGCTAGGGAAAATCAGTGCTCATTTAACAGACATTACAGTGCTCATTTAACAGACATTACTGGCGTAAGATCGATCCTCTGAAGGTTTTACCATTTTTAGAGAAGGATAAATGAATTGCTGACTTGACAGCACCTTCCACAGTTTATTAATCCACTTTGAGAAAGACAGGGAAAAACTTGTCTAGAAAGAAAAATCTTTCATTTCCGTGCAGTTCCCTGATTTAGGTCCCTTAAAGTGTCTCTTGCCAAAGCAATTGTCTTTTTTTTTTTCTTCCTAAGCCATGTATTTCGTTTATTATATGTATGTGTATACATATATGCACACACATACATGTGTTTGTGTGTGTGTATAGAATTTTACCTGTTCTTTAATCCACCATGAAATTCATTTGACTGTAGAGAAATCATAGAAGCTTGATACTAAGGCTGGGTTTTCGCCTCCTTTTTATCTTTCTGCATTTCCTTGTTCTTTGATTACATGAGTTTTTAATGCTTATTTTGAGGTTTTCTTTCTAATTTCGTGTCTGACTACGCAGTAGTCTTTCCATAGCCACTTCGTGCAGGAACGACACCGTTAGACTGCAGGCTTTCTGTTTTGGGCTATATACCCAAGAAGATGCAGCATGCCCGTGGCTTTATCTGTAATAGGAGTAATACATGAGACTGCACTGTGAGGTTGATTACACACCTAAAATTGAATGAATTATGTGCAGGACATGTTTATTTCAGTCAGTGGGCAATTGGCTACGTCTGTTATTTTTAATACGGGATATATTTTAGAGTTCTTCCACTGACAGTTTCTCCACTGGATTATTGCTTGAGTTTGCCCTGTGAATACAGCCGGGGCAGGAGACCTCCAATATATAATTTCTTTATTGAAAAAGGAAAACTGAATTTTTTTCCAAAAGTACAGTGGAGAGCTATGTCATGTGTTTCACACTTGGCTTTAATGCTGGTCAAGAAGTCAAAGCTTATCCACTTCTTTGAAGGAAAAGCAAGTGGACATGCACTTGACATAATTTTTTTCCCTTACTAGATTGTTTATGTAGGAGCAGTGGAAGGAATACATACTGCACAAGTTGGCAGGTTGGGGGTTTTTTTTTATCTTTAGGTTCAGTTATGCCAATAAACATTTGCAGATCAAAATGATGTTTATTCAGGACAGGAGCTAAAGGCCGCAGACTTAGAACATGAATAAATGCAGGGTCAATGTTCTTACGCTGATCCACTGCTTTCAAATTCCTGTGAATTATTCTGGATTTTTTCCTACTTCAGTTGGCTTCAAATATCTTTTTGAACATATCTATTCATCAGGATTGAATCAAAAGCTTGGCAGCTATTTCTTGATTAAATAATTATTCCCAAACTAATAAACATCACAGCAGGGTTTAATTAATATATGTCAGTCATACAGTGCCTTCCCCTTCCCCCCCCCCCCAAAAAAAAAATACGCAAAAAACCTAGGAACTAAAGATTANGTCCATCACGGCCCTCCCCCACCCCCCCCCCCCCAAAAAAAAATACAGTGCTCTGAAATTAGTACCTGCAGAATAGAGGTGTGGGCTTTTTTCTGCAGTGAGCCATGGGAAAGGCAATTAAAGAGTATGTTGATTGCATCCACTTATCTTTCTGTTTAGGTAGGGATGTCTCATTTTTAAAAGTTTCCTGATAGAAAAGCTGCAAAAACCTCGCTAGGAACCCTCCTTGCTGCTATAGGACTGTTATAATTGTAGCAAACACAATTCTGCTGCGACTTTATTTTTGCAGTTATTTGTTAGTAATGGCGTATGTCGGCGCGGCTGCTTAATTCTGCTACTTGATAAGCCTTTAAAGGTACCATATGCTGGAAAGATAAGGTTTAGACATTTTAAAATTATAATGAAATTGGCATCTCTTTGGGATAGGATACGTGCTATTGCTGATCATGTATATGTGCAGCCTAGTCTGCGCTTTTTCCTTCCCCCGTGCGGTGTTGGCCTACGGTTGGTTTTCCTTAGGGCTGTAGGGAATGGGATCTCCTTACCTGGCTTGGGAGGAGAGATCCTCTACTCCTTCATCAAAAATCTTCCACTAACAACTTGTTTTTATTAGCCGTCTCCCAGACCAGAACCCACGTTGAGTTTCAGTCAACATTGAGGATATAACTTCTAGTTTAGAAATATTAAAACCCAAAGTATTATACAGGATTGCAGGTTTCGTAGGTAAGCATTCAAAGCGTCTGAATGTGCTGCCTGAGGATGTCAAGCATTAGTTATATGGTTGTGATGAAGAGACACTGATATTTTTGACCCTAGGTGAGATAATAGTAATTAAGAAACATGCTTGATTATTTTTGTATTTCATTTTTCTCTTTGACATCGTTGATAATTAATTCTCCATGTATGCGTAAGCTTCAAATTAACTTTAGCTGCTGGGTGAAAAGTGTGTTTTAATGTAAAAAACAGACCAAAAAAATCCTTAAATTAGTCTAATGGGTTCAAGTGTAGTTTTCATAGCTAGAAAACTGGGATTTTTACCGTGTTCTTCGTGTTCACACTAAATGCAGACTTACGGAGCAATATATAGAAATCAGCTTTTAAAATGAGCAAGCAGTCAAAGTCCTTCAAGTATTTCTCATTGCATGACCTTGATGAAATTAATACTTCTAATGTGCAGAAGGGCTGGATAACTATTACCATATTTTGCATGAAGCATGGTCTGCTTTGAAGTTGGCAGAATCTTTTCCTGGGGACTTTGTAGGATTAGGCTTTCTATGTGAACAAAATTGCTTCCTTTAAGGAATGTATTTCCAGATGGAGCGATATTTGACTTGCACATACTGAGACGTAGAATGACTTCAAACAACCATGAGATATAATGAGAACTGATATTATTCATAACCTCATCAAGAATTACATTCATAGAGATTACGGGGTGACTCCGTCTTTTATTCGGACGGTGCCATGTATTCTGTCTTCACTGGGGCCCGTGTGAAACACTGTCTGGCTGAACTGATTAATTTATTTTCAATTTGCATAAATACTTCCATTCCCGTAAATATTTTTAGGTACATGCATAGCTGAAAAGTGAAAACTTAAGTAATCCCTTTGAAGGGAATGGGACAAATTATTAGTTCATTTTGACCAGAAAAGAGTATTCATAAAGGATTTGGAGTTTAATCTTGTTCTGCGGCTTCCTTGGTTACTGAGTCCTGCCTTCACTGTAGCCTTTCTTCCAATGGGTTTTACACGTCTAATCTTTGAAGAAGGGGAAAATTACTTGGCATTCTGTGTATGCTTCACTTTATATAAATGATCAGTTTTGATATTTACTGCTTTTATGCTTAATTGGGTACTTAATTAATAGCAAATGTTCAGAAAATATTAAATTCCTTTCCACGAGGAAAATCGTCTCAGGCTTTTGAAAGAAGGCTGAGTTTCCCGTCTCCTGTTCAATATGCATTTCCAAGTGTGCTGAATGGTTGGTTGACTGATGTGTTTTTAAATGAATACATATGCTTTACGACAATTAGACAAAATTTTAACAAAAGTTTGTCAAACTAAGAGGGCAGTGATAGAATCCCTGCGTTCACGCTAAGAATTTGCTGCCAACCTGTGCAACGTGCCGTACCACTGGGGAAGCGTCTGGACTGCAGCAATCCCAGCATGTCTGGCTGTGGCGTGTGCGCCTTGATGCTCGGAGGGACCCTGGTACCTTCCCATGCCAAGGAGGGACTTCTGAGCCAGCTCTAGATCAGCCCAGCTACAGGGGAGGCACTGGCTGCCTCGACTGTCATATTCTTTCTTACGAGAGGGTTTCTGAGCCCCCGCATTAGTTTTTTTTTTAATACATCGCTGGGAGTCTCGGGCAGGTTCTTTCCTCTCCTCATTTGTTTCATTCTCCACCCATTGCCTTTTTCCTGTATTTTGAAGGGTGCAAGTGAAGTGGTTCATTTGATGGGATACCAACTAGCTTTGATGCCTCCTTATCACACCAGAACAGATGTCTACCAGCACCGTTCCCTGGTAGTGCCGGGGCTCGGGAAAGAGGTCAACAGCTGCTGCTGCAGAGCAAGTGGTTTGAGCACCAGCTGCAGTGAGGAAACGGAGAGGTCGGCTGCTCCCTAGAAAGGTCCAGGGCTTGTTTGCTTTGGAACAGCAAGGCACGTGGTGGTTTCTCCATCCAGTTTGTGGTGGGAGTTTCCTGAGCACTCGCAAGTGGTCTAATGCTATGATGAAGTCGATGGTCAAGATTAACCCCAGTGGACTGCAAGTTCCTCCATGGAGACTGGGAGCCCTCTGGGGTCTATCTGCAAGGCTTATTGAGTGCAGAGCCACATAAAAGAGAAGCTGGATTTGTAGACCGAGTGTTTCTAGGTCAACTGAATGAAGGCATGCTGTAACTGTAACTCACAACAGAGAAATCCAGGAGGCCTTTACGAAGCATGAAATCAGGAGTAAGTGCAGATGCAAGGGAATGATGTTCAGGTGCTCAAACCCCAGGAGTGAAGTACTGCAGCACTCCCTGCCCCGCAGTCTCAGCTGAGGAGCTGCAGCTAGTGCTGCAGCCCATCCGCACCCTGCGGCGGGTAAGTGTTCCCAGGCAGGGCTGCATATGGAGCTGAACATATGGAATGAGCTGATCCCTGGGAGGCGATGTCTGGAGAAGCTGAGGTCTTGCTTAACCCCCATCCCTTCATTCCCAGGAGAGCATAAACTCCAGCCTGCCAAATGCAGCAATGTTCTCCTTATGGCCAAGTTTTATGGCAAGCACCATAGGAAAGCTAACACTAGGCTGAGGACTCGGGAGATCCATATGCCTGTCATTCCTGGTCTGAATTCCTTGATAAAATGTTTCTTGGATTCACCATACACAATTCTTGGCACCGTTTTGCTGGCAGAGGAATGAATCGGGCTGAATGGCCCAAGCTCTTGAAGCTTGATCTGGGGAGATGATTCCTGCAAGTAGATAGAAATGTTTGTACTGACAATAGGGACACAGGAGCTGAGAGCACATCTTCTCTCCCAAGACTGTAGCTCTTGACTTGGTGAGCAACCTCACTCTTCCGTAAACTAGTTGGGCCTGGCTGTAGGTTTGGATACTGTTCTGTGTTTTCACTACAGTGGTGTGGGTGACTGTTCCCAGCTGCGTTCAGCGTCAGCGGTTGCTGCTTAATGTTAGGAAAAGTCCAGCCTGATTCTCCGGGAAATGTGTGGCACCGGTTTTCTTTTGCTGTAACCACTTCACTACGTAATACTAGACAAAATTCTGCAGGGTATGGTGTGTTAAAGCAATGTGAAACCCATTGAATCCCTTTCCTCACAAAGTGTAAAAATAGATACAGCTCTGCAAGCAGAGCACTTTTTCCTAGTGTAGATAAAGACAAAATATGAGGGACCTACGCTGCAAAATGTTTTGGACAGCGTTTAATGACCAGCAGTCATTATTGTGCTAATCTCTCCCTCTCTAGGAATATTTCCAGTTACTCTTCAATTGCACAGATTTGTTTTATTTTGTTTCCTTTGCTGTCAGGCTGTTGCTTAATATCAACTGGCAGGTGAGAGCTTTCAGGGCTTGGAGGCAGCAGAAACGAATATTCCGCTGGGGAGGGAGACAGATGTGTGATCACCACATCAAGTTAAGGATAGCTGGGGAAGAAGGTGTCGTTTATCAAATGCCATTAACTTTAAAAGTATTTTCGACTCTACAGATGAATCTGGACGTTTTCATTACGTCTGAGACAATGGACTGGGTAGGCTGCATAATATAAAACATTTGAGAATACTTTAAAACATTGTCTGACAAAAATCTTTCCAAAAAAACAGATCCAAAGAACATTTCTATGAGCCATTCTTCATTAAAACAAATAACATTTGCCTCTGTTAAGAGCCAGAGGAGAGAGCGCTTTATTTTCTCTTTGCTGGTGGGGATTGTCTACTTTTCCCTGCTTGCAACTGTGCTGTAAAATTATGCCTTTTCTTTCAAAATCAGCAACATTACAATAGGTTATCCAGAAAAGTAATTGGCAAGCTTTCCCTGCTCAAAGCCGAACTGTGAATAAAATATGAAAGGGCTGCTTTTTTAATATAATTTCCAGTTACTATTTTATTAAGCATTTAAACTTCAGTGTTAAGCTTTTTTTATTATATTTCACTATCGGAAAAATCACAAATTGTCATCAGGGAATAAAAGAATAGATATAAAACCTTAAGGAGTTTAAGAAATGCTGTAGGGATATCGGGCAAGTCTTAGTAATGGCATACCTTACACTCTCTGGAGTTTGTACATTAAAGTATTAATGTGTATCTGTAATTTTTATTAAAAAAATGACTTGTCCTTGCACAGGCAAAAAACCAGGTACTTGTTCTCAAAACTGTAATTACAAGAAAGGTGGGAGCTAAAACTATTAGCTGACTTCCATCTTGTCACTGAAATGTATTAGTAGGTTTTATTTTGCTGCCAGAAGCTGATGTCAAAAGCACCAATTGAAGTCAGGGCAAAAAAAAAAGGGCAGTAGCAGGACCGACACAGGTGAAGTTCACATTCACTGCATGTAGGATCCAGGATCGAGTCTGTGAGTACGTCTGGCATCAGCGGTGTCTGGATGTGCAGGGATAAGGTCCACCTGCATCCGAATTACTGCTACAAACGTGTACAAATAAGAGCAAGCATGTGAAGGCAGGTTTGCTACGTGGCATCTAGACGTGTGACTCGATATGGATAAAGGTCCCTGCTTTGTCCCAGGAGTAGGAGAATGCTGGGAACATGAACATCAAGAAGTTACTTCATATTCAGTTATGAAACGTGTCTTTTCTTAATTTTAGTGTTTGATGGTACAGACTGAAATAGATGCCTTACATAATGCTAAAATAAGAGAGAAGGTTGAAGTAGAGTTGAGAATCCAGCCACCCCCACAACGTAGGTGTCTACGAGTCCGGGGTTGCAACTGAATCAGATGATCTGAGCCTTAAAGTTTTCCAAAATGTCAGAAGTCCCAGTAACAAAATTAAATGCAGCCACGTAAAAGGGACTAAACCAAACATATGGGGTAGATGTGACCCTGGAAACTGCCGTCCAGCTTCTGCCCGATTTAGAGACTGAAGAGTAGACCTGTAAGGGTTATTTTGGTCACAAATGGAGCAGGCACTTGCAAGAGTCCTAGTGGGCACCTGTGGGCAGTTACATACTTTTGGAAAGTGACCAAAAGTCACCTTAGAAAATGTTTATTATTTATTTTACAAATTCACAATTCATATGAAGTCTGCACCTGAACTGTCAACTGGATTTTATTGCAGAAACCCTCCTGAATTTAAAAAAAATAATAGCAAAAAATGGTAAATAAAAGTATTTGATAAAAAGGTAGGGAAACAAAGCTAGGATTTGTTCTTCTGGTTGGTTTTTGTTTGGTTTTTGGTTTGGTTTGGTTTTCCCCAGGTTGCTCCTTTTCTGTCTCTTAATTGACATCCCACTTCCATTAGCTCATGGAAATTCAAATGCATGTTACACAGAATGAAGATGTTTTACCAACAAGATTAATTAATTATTGAGGCAGCCAATTAATAGCACCGACTAGTGTTCTTAAAGTCAAGTACACAGTGCAAGAAATAGTTGCTGTGTAGGATTAAACTGAAGCGTCGTATCCCAAGTGAGAAACACGAATGTAAAGCCTGTATCCAACGGCTAGGCATTTCCAAAGCAGAGGCGGACGTGCCTGCTGCTCGGAGGAGATGTACAAGAGCAAACTCATTAAGGCACAACCATCTTGGAAAAAGAAAAAAATTACATTGCTTTTGTATTGCATTTACTTAGGCATCTGCTTTCGGCTTCGGCTGAAATTTTCTTCAGAAAAGTACAAATTCTGTCAAATGTTATTATGGCTGCCTGACTGATGAAACGGTGTTTTTCCTGCCTTGGAGCAATTCCCCTCTCTGTTCTTCTGGAGACAGTAGCTACCTCCTTCGGTTCCCTGAACGTCTAATCCTGAATATTTAGTTAAACCAGACTTTTAGGTCTTGATGCCTTCTCTCAGCTTCGCAGGCACTGAGGTTGCACAGCTGGCAGCTGGTGCTCCAGGATCTCATGCCTCCCAAAGCCTGGCAGCAGCTCAGTTTAGCACCGGACATAAATTAGGCTCACGTTTTAGGGCCGCTACTAGCAGAGAAGATCTTGACTCTGTCCTCAGCTTGTTTAAAACGTGCTAATTGCTGATATTTTACGCATCACTACAAGTTGCTATGCATCAGAATTACACCTCACTAATATAATCTCATATACCAGAACAATTGTAGGCAGAACAAATAATTTAAAATAATCTAATTCTGCAGAAAGTTCATTAGGAGTAAAAGCTCATTTTAAATGTTACAAAGTAATTCAGTGTCATTACTGTATTGCTGTTTATACGTACTTGTGAACTTCCATCAAATATTTGTATTGGCCTAATTCAGAGCTGATGTTCAGAAGTCTTCACTGATTTACAGTGATGAAGCCAGGTAAATAATTCTAATCTAGTTGTATGAAAACTCATTTCCGTAATTAAGTATCACTTGCACTCTCCAAATTGCAGCTTGGATACCAGCCTCCTTTTGCTGTCTCTTCCCTTTCCTAGGAAAAGTGGGGAGGGTGTACTTGCAGATATGTACTTGTCCGGTACCATCCTCTGTAATTGCTCTGCAACGTTAATTTAGGCAAGAAGCTCCAGGTGTGTCTACAGACCCTGCAGATGTATTTGAAGTGATGAAAGTGAAACATTTTCTTCAGAATGCCATGTGGTAGATTTACAGCACCCTCTCCAGTCTACCTGCCAGCTTGGACTGGTAGCAGTTTGTATAGAAAGCCACATTATTAACCTTTTAAATAGGTATAGGGGTAGTTATATTCCGAGTAAGACTTAAGTTTTGAGAAAGAAGTGGAAAGAGACTTGACAGATTGGATGTTTGCTCTTTGAGCCTTACTCCTGGATGGACTCAAAAAGCAGAAGCCTTTCTGTAGCCAAATCTAACCTGTGGGAGTCAGGAGGACGTCACGGCTCTCCAGAGGAGACCAGAGATGCACCGTCTTCACGTCCTGGTTTTTGCTGTCCAGAAACCAAGGTGTGTGTGCAGGGAGGGAGCTGCCCGTTGCTCCATGATGTTGGGATGCCATGACTGCAGTCCTGTCCTGCAGTTTGGGGACAGACTGGCTGGCTGCCCAGCTCCCCTTGGTGTCCTCTGCTGGCCACAGCTGCCCGGGCACCCAAGGTGTGAAGGACCACAGGTGCCAGAACTGGGTGCCTGCTGCTTCTGGGATGGTTTGGTCTGAACTCGATGTCCCTCTGGAGGGGTCCGTCAGCAACTGCTACTGTGGACGCGGGGCTGGAACTGCCGTCTTGAGCACAGTCCTGATTTTAGAGACTTTGAAATTCAGTGGTTTGTTGATGTGCCTGTTAGTTGCGAAACACATCTCTCTGGTTTATCAGTTCCCTTGGGGATCTCTGCTGCTTATCATTCCTGCTCCCATTTGTCTTCCAATATTAATTAATCTTTGTCAAGTGAAGCCACAAATTACTTGTGAGATCAATGATTGGGCTTCACCTGCTTTCCCTTGGGCTTTCAGTAAGAAAGGATGTCACTTACCCTGGGTGGATTACCGGAGTGGATTAGACTATCGTGGGTGTATGCTCTGCTTTTTTTCTGCCACCATGAATAAGAAAAATCTGATCTGATAGCTGCAGGTCTAAAAAGCATCCGAGGTTCAAAGTGCTGACCTGAACGCGGTAGGTGTGTAGGATTACAAAAGCGGGGAAGATATCGAATGGGCTATAAATACGTGTTTGTGGAGGTTAGGAGCGCACTTTTCAGTAAATTATTTCATAACTGCTGCTGGAGGTGGCTTACACCTGCATCCTGGGAGGTGGTTTGGGGTGTCTTGGAGCAGGATACAGTAGCAGTATCTTGTGCTTGTGCACAAGCTTCTTAATTTATGTTTTCCTTTTTCCTTTGTTTGTCTCATCTTCATCGGTTTTCTCCCTGCATTTACATAAGTGCAGAGTATATTCCCTTCCTTTATTGTATTGCAATGCATTTGAATAGAGTCCGGTGAACTTTAGGCAAAGGAAATAAAAGTGCCCAGCTTTGATGGGTTCCCTGGTGTCAGGTGCTCAGAAGTGGCATGATTGTTGTCAGCACTCGGGAGAGAGAGAAACAACCAGCAGAACTGCTGTCGAGTGCATACAGATGTGCTGCTGACGCAGTTCAGATGGACTGGGGCCGGGACATGAAAAGCAGCACATTTGCTTCTTTTAAGGAGGGAGAATGTGAATAAGATTAGGGTCATAATTTAAACATCACTGAATCAACATTGTTTTACTGTTGTGTGCTTTTTAGGCATTTATAATCAGCTGCATATATTAAGGCTTTGTCAGGCTTGGGAAGTAGGTGCTCAGGATATTGAATTTATTAAATTGGAGTTTATTGAATTTCCTTTGAATTCTTTTGGTGATGTAATGTCACTATTCTGCTTATCATGTGCAGCTGGCTGCTGTACAGGGGTCTTGTGTGCAGCAGTGAATAAACACATCCATGTGGTTTGGGTGTGTTGTTAACAACTAGAGGCACACTGAGCAGTTGAACGACAAGATACTGATCCAAAACCTACTTTTTTGGTTTCCCCAAGTTAGGCTTAAAAGTCTGGATTAATTTAGACCGGCAACGTAGCTACGTTCAAATTATTTTCCTTGCAGTCGGCAGTAGTCTATGGTGTTTCTTTTCCTGAGCCCTGTCACTTGCTGTCTGTGCCCTTTTGCTCCCCCACCCAAGATGTTGTCAATTTTTATCCAACAGCGTTTTCTTTGCAATGTCCTTCAACCACAGCCCTTTGCTGAACAGCGTTATACACTGATAAATCCTCATTCCAGTCTTATTCCTCATGCGCTGTGACGGAGCATGCTTTTGCTCACTCTTTTGGGCTTTGAGGCTCATGCAACATGTTCTGGGAGGTCGTGACGGAAAGAGACACTTCAGATGGTGATTGAAGCCAGAAGTCGAGATCACGGTTAGCTGGTTTTGGGGGACAGCACTTGTTCTCCAAAGTCAAGTCGTTCGGAGCCTCTGTGCCTTTACAAGGCTGACCACGGGCGCAGGCTGCTGTGCATTTCCTCGTATGGAGGGCGCATACAAGATAACGGTCAGCCTGGCAGAAGAGCTGGGTTTTCAGTCTGGCCAACTCTGAAGTTGCTTAGTTCAGTCTCACTTCCAGCAAAGGTGATGGCTGCGGCCAGGACACGCGTCTCTGGCTTCTGCTGCTGCACTAAGCAGGAGACCATGGGATGGCCACGGCCACCAAGGAGAACTCACACAGTGGCGCGTCCAGCGTAGGTGTGGCTGCTGGGGAAAGCCAAGCCTTTCCTGGCCCATGGTACAAAATGAGTGGTGATATCGATGTCCTCAAGTGAAGAACAGCCCGATCATCGCTCCTCTTGGCATTTGTGCACGAGAGGAGGCATTGCTGAGTACTGGGCATGTCCCATCTGTAACCACTCGGAAAATATTCTGCGTCTCCGACTTCAAGGAGCCTTTGTGGTTGCACGGACCTGTCATACGAGGACAGAGGAGTTGTAGAGCAAGTGTGCTGTAAGGTAAAGCAAAGCCCCAGCCCTCCATGACATAGATAGCAGTTTACGTATCTTTGTCTTTTGACATTATCTCAGGGAGCAATTAGATGACCCTGAGGCTGCAGCGAAAAATATAATCAAGTTGTGGTTGCTGAGTCTCATTGCCACTTTGCTGACATTTCTAAGCCAAGTCTAGTCTTGCTAGTCTTGGTTTAGATAGGAGACTATGGCTGCAGCACCATATATCTCTTATGAAACTATGTCAGTGAAAAATTCAGTCCTGAGAAAGCTTCACAGAGGGTGGTAGCCTTGCCTTTTTCCTGCTGATTCCATCTAATTATCCGTTATCCCTCAATGAAAGAAGGAAATTGCCCAGGGCTAGAAAAACAACAAGTTTTAGATTGGAGCCTAAACTTGTGCGTGGTCCCTGGTCCAGTCTGGAACGCAACTGCTGCCTAAACGTTCATCTTTGGGAAGAGCTGAAGCAAAATAAATTAGAGCAAATAAGAAGGAAGAAATGAATGGAGATCTGCAGAGGACGTGCAAGGACTTGGCTGCAGCAACTTGGGGTTTGTTTGTGTTATTTGTAGCAATCCAGCACGGTGTTGCCTCGCAGGAGGATAACTTGGTTTGCGTTTATTACTTTGAGGGCTTTGCCCGAAAGAAATCAACAGGATTTTAGAAACCTGTGATGAAAGCTTTGTTGCTGTTGTTGACTTTAATCATTGCAGCATAAATTTATAGTGCCTGGGGGAGAATTTTTGTGCAATACCTTTCTGTATTTTTTTTTTACTAAAAAAGAAGAGTCTTAAGTTACAGGTTATTATTTCTGTCTTAGGCACTCACTGCAGGATGGAACTGGACATAAATTTAGCAAAGTCTTGTCATCGAAGTGTAATAAATGTATTTCTGCTAGATTTTATTAACCTTCCTCTGTAATTAAAAAGGTAACAGCAATGAGATCTGAAAGTGAGGTTCGTTCATGTAATTCACATTTCTGACGTACAGCGTTTAGGTAGTTGGTTCTGGTTGGCTTTAAATTTCTCTGCAGATATTTGTAGGATTCTTCCTACTCTTTCCTTGGTTTAACAAGGTGTTTATTTATAAGGGCTCAAGGACAACCTCATTAGAGATGTTTATTTAGTCCTGTTTGTACTTCTTTGCTGTGCCACTCGCTTCTTGGATTTCTCCAAGTTTATCCCTGAAAATAAATTACACTTATTTTCTTCATGCTGCCAGCTCTTCTGGATTTCTCAGGAAGCTTGAAGTTCCTGATACTTGCTAAGCTAGCGTGTTTATTTTGTAATACTTTTGATTGGCACGACCACTCTTGGCAAGCTTTCCCCAGCAGCAGTTCAGTTTAGTGGCACAAGATTGTAGCACGCGGGTTGTAGGGGCTGCTGCAGCCTGTCACTTTGGTTGTGCTTAAAATTGCTTCCCTTGACATCAAATATCGATATCCGTGGTTGTTACTGCCTCACTTTAATCTGACAATATCTCCTTAAGGCCTCTTTGATTCCTCTTCCGATCCAAAGAAGTTTCTGTTCCCAGTCATAAGTTCGAGTTTCAAATCTTTTTTTCCCAAGTAAAAATATAATACACATTCGAGAAGGAATTCAGAGAGAAGCTTCCAAAGCACTAATGCTTGAACTAGCAACTGTTTTCTCTGTCAAGCATCCATTCAGTAGTCCTGCGTGCAGAGCACTTCCACAATTGAGCCTTAATTTCTTCAGTATCTGTGAATTCTGCCATGCCATAACATTGCAAAAATGCTATTAAATTTCATTACCAATAGAGTATTTGAGAGAAGCGGCTTCTGCTTGCAGAAAGCAGTAATGCTATATTGTTTCTTATACATTTTCCCTTTTTTTAAACTCAGCAGTCGTTCCTTGAGGAGTTGACGGTCTGTTTTGTAACCATGGGGGCAACTGCATCTGAACTGGGATTTATTCGCTGGGAGGGGAGGGAAGCAGAACAGCACACTAACCACTGCAAAGACAAATAAACCTTATTCTCTGTGTGGGAAATAAGTCTCTGTGAAAAATGTCCTTATTGAGCGAGTATTCCAGATGGCCGCGCTGGCTGCTTAGCTGGCTCCGCTGAATGCCGAGTCCCACAGCAGTGGCTTTGAGAGCCTGGTGAATGGTTGGAGCATCAACAACCTGGAGAGAGTTTTGACAGCCGGATCAGGCCCTCTGCGTGCAAAAGTCTGGTCCCTGCTGACATTTGAGCTTTACAAATTAAAGCCTTTATTTACAGGAACAAATGCTGTCTTGCTTTGGAGGGTTTCCTTTAACCACCGTGATTAAAAGCTGCTGAGAAACTGTTTGCTTGCTTTCAGCTCGCTGATGCGGAGCCCTAATCTCTGCAGCCCAGCGCCAGACTCTTTATATGCTGGGAAGCGTTTGGTTTGGGTTTGTTTCGTGGTGGTTTTGTGCGCTGTTAACATCACATGAAGTGACTTCGGATCCCGGTGCTGAACGTTGTTATCCCTGGGACCGCTCTGGGGGGGGTGCAGGCAGATTCGTGCTGTCGAGAACAGGTCCCTGTGCTGCGTGAGCTGTAATCTCAGGGGAGGAGGGTGCTGGGTGCTGCACCCTCTAGGTAGAGCTCGGGTGTTGGGTTAGACAGGAGGGCTGGCTGCTGCTGTGCTCCTTAATTCACAGGGCACGTTACAACTCCCATTACACCCTGGGGGTCCTGTTTGGACTGCCTGCCTCCTCCTGTTAGTCTCTAGAATTAAACAGTTTGCTCCTTCTTAAAAAAGTATTAAAAAAAAAAAAAAATTCCCTACTTGATCTGTGTGCCGGGGCACAACTGTCATACTGGTTTAGCTGCAAAGTTTTCAGAAATAACGTTCTAAGGTTTTTATTGCTGTTGCTATTGCTTTAAAGTGCCTGATTTGTGACCAGTGGACAGTTTTATTGCTTTCTATGAGCTTTGTTTCTGAGGCAGAATGGTTTTATTATTTAATGGGTGCTGTTGATTTGGGGGAAGAACCTCCCTTGGATATTGTCCCACTAAAAGAAAACAATCCTTTAAAAAAACCAAGACTCTTATCTCTTGACCTTTAAGATTGTATGGCTGTGGGCACGTTCATCCCACACCGCAGGGCATGGGAGTGCTCAAGCACTTGAGCCACTGGTCAGTGCCATGCTGGGAAAATTTCAGCTGAGACCTGAAAGCATTAAAGGCTCTCAGACTCTAGGGAGCTCAGAAGTAAGTGTGATATCGCCCAAAAGCTTTTTTTGCCTTTCTCACCTCAACTTTAGATGTGGAGTCACTAGAGGCACAAAGAGCTTTTTCTTGGTAGTTCCAGCTGCTTTCAGCGCTCCAGTGTGGGTCTCCATCAGGCTGTACCATCTCCACAATTAACTGACAACCAAACGGTTGGGAAAAGGTGAGTTTTAAAGTGATCCAAGACCAGGGATTAGTCAGGTGTTGCATGGGTCATGTCTGATTTTTGTTCCTCTGCATTAATTGTCATTTCACTTAAGCCCTAGACAGCTAGCCAGGTTGTGCCTCTTGGCCCAGCTCCAGTAGCAGCCATCTCCCTCTGGAAGTGCCTGTCTCTCTCTGTTAACCATGAGAGGATTTAGACAATGAGTTTGGACAAAATGCCGAACTTTTGATTTTGTGGAAGTTTGGTGAGTTGAAGCCCCATAGTGGATTTTCATGATGGTTGTCCATCCTGTGTCCCAGTTACTGTTCCCTTGCTCTTTTGGTTTTCACAACCAAATCCCTGTTTGAACAGACTTTATTCCTTCTAATAAACCAGGCAAGTTTGTGCCTCCATCTTTTCGCTCTCGCCCCATTACTTTTGAAGAATTCCCACTCTAGCTAGATCTTCTCTTCTCCAACCTACCAAGGAGGCCCAGGTCTTTACAGGAAAGGAAAAGGACATCTTTTCTGTGTGACGGCTAGAGAAACTTGGCTCGTGCTTAGTACTGCTCACTGTGAAAACTGAATCCACAAAGTTTCTTAAAAGTCCATTTAAGCCTCTTTAAGCAGATCTTGATAAAGAGGTATCTCTTCATGTGCTTGTTGTAATGGTGCAACAGCATTGGGTGCAAGTTGCAGTGAAGGTACATGTTTGCTGGCTGTCGTACCTGGTCCATGCAAGTATGTTTGCGTTTAATCCATGTGCCATTTTCCCTGGGCAGTTGCTTAACGTTGAGTGTTGGAAAGAGTTTACTCTAGAAATATAAGAGCAAAATGTTGGTGGCACAGTGAGGGAGGTCTTTTGCATCTGGCCTTCTCCTACCTCTGTTATTTTTAGGCTGAAACATCGTGATTATCAAGGGGCTTTTTTATCTGCTGGCAAGATCTTAAGTAGGGGTCATTCTCCCTGAATCTTTGCTATTTACAATACACCTCATTAGACCATGTTTGGAATTTAAATGAATTACTTTAGTACAATCAGCTACTGTAATTGCACGGGGAGCAGCCCCGGTGCTGCTGCTTGTCATACCTGAGGATCAAGACACTGAGAAATTATCTCACCACACGTTTTCTCTGATAGCTTTAATAAGCTTGGATTTTATATCCTGGGCTGAGCAGGCTGGGCTCACAATTAGTAAACCCAGAAGAATAAAAAAACCAAGTTTGTGGAAATCTGGTGAAGCAGTAAGTGTGGAGCCCCGAGCTTTGTGTATCATGGGAACATCATGCTACTGCTAAATCCAAGGACAAAGCCTTGGATGTAAAAATCCCCATGAGGCAATTTCTGCAGTCAGTTAAGATGCCAATATGTTTTATTGCATTTTACAGCATGTGCCATTTAAGTGAAATGAGCGTGAGATTAGCAAAATGTAAATTAAGTTATAAAGTTGAAATAGAAGTGGATTTGTAAACTTGGAAAAAGTAGAAACGAAATAAACTTCAGTCAGAAGCAGAAGTGATGTCAGGGTTGTCACACATCGTGAGATGGTATTTGAAAACTCTCCAGGCGACCTAGGCAGTGGGGTAGTTTTTGGCAATTTCAGTGCAGAAAGTCAGTGGGATGGAAGTTCCTTGAGAATAAAGCCAAAATATTCCAAAGGAAATCTAAACCATTCACTAATTAAAAACAAAACAAAACAATGTGGAAATTAAGTATTCAACTGAACTACTTTAGCAAGTTATTTTCTAAATACTGTCAGGTACTTAAAGGACTCCGTTGTCCAAAGCTTCTCCTGCCTGTGTTGGAAAATGTATTCCAGAGACGTGGCAAGCAAAGACTGTCTTAATTTCCTTAATGAAGGGAATTTGCTTGATCTTTCTGGTTTTAGCACTAGCTGCAGCTCTGCTGTGTTTTATTTATTTACAATGGTTACTTCTTCTGCGATTCTGTTTGGAGAAATGTAAATATTTTTTTTTTTGGCTTTTCGTAGTTTAGAAATTTGCATGTCAAATGTCCAGACATTGCTAAGAGAGCACCGTTGACAAAGGCAACCATTTTGACCGAGCAGTCCTCATCATTGATGAAAACTTTGACAAGCAGAGCCTTCGGGATGAGAAGTGTTGGCAAACCAATCCAGATGTAATGACCCAGATACTCATTTCGTCATTCTTCTCCGTCCAGTGGGACTCGGCATGAACTGTGGCAATTTTACCCATGCTGGCAAACCTGCCAGATACCTCACGCTTGATGCCGTGGGAGGCTGCAGGGATCAGGATAAGAGAACTAGCACAGATTTAAACACTAAACAGGATTTTCAACTGGGAAGCCATGGAGTTATCAAAAAAAAAAAG
>VYXH01005895.1:396719-447760 GCA_013397275.1 Burhinus bistriatus | reverse complement strand
GGGGGGAATCAAAGTTATTATTGTGAAGTTGCAGCGCGCTACACAGAAATTGGAAATAGTCAAATGGGAATTAGAGAGAGCCAGCTGAGCTACCAGCGCAGCGGCAGCAATATGCCCTTTAGGGTTACTTAACATGTTGGGGTACTCTTCTGCGTCAGCAGAAATCCAAAAAGGGGAGCAGAAGCCGATGGAGCAGCAGCTTGAGGAGCTGTTAACCACCTCTGCATTTGCGTTGGAATCGGCAGGACCAGCTCAGGACAGAAACCTTTTAAAGAGCGCGCTGGTAGCCTGTAGATGACAGGAGAAACATTGCCATCCTGCTGATTTAGTGAGGCAAATACCGCAATTTTAGAATTTATGAGATGCTACACGGGCTTTGTGTGGGAAACAGTTGTGAGTTCTGAATTGCTTGGTAAAATAGTCATGAGGGTCATTGCTGAGATTTTCAGAGGTGAAAAAGAACCCCCAACCAACAACTGAAGAAAATAATACAATCAGATTTCCATGGGCTTTCAGGGCATAACATATTTCTTTTTTCTAACAAAAGTAAGATTTTAAATACTTCGGTTTAATCCTGAGATATTTTTTTTTCTGTTTCTCATTTGCCTCAGGAATGTGTTTAGCAATAACAGGACAGACTTTTTACTATTTAAAAAATAGCAATCAAATGCAAAGGCATCCTGCCAAAGGGAAGGGAGGCAGCATGCAGGCTCTGCAGAAAACCTTTTCACCATTCAGCAGTTTAAATGTGTTCTTACGGTTTGATCTCAAGATACGGCAGCGTGTTAACATGAGAACAATATTGTGTCCGGGATAAAGATTCCTGTACTGTTCACTGGAGCATTTTTGCTGGCAAAAAAATTCAAAGTTAGCTTTTGCCTACCTGTGAAAGAATAGCCTGCGCTGTGCCAGATGCTGATGAGAAGTTAATCAGCTTTTTGTATGGATGCATTCAGTGCTAAAAATAAGAGATTTGAGTACAATGGAGGTATAATTGGTATGCGGTGTAAGAAAGCATGAGAACTGCACCTTGGTGGTAGGCCAGATATTTTTAGGGACATATGGTTTACTGAATGAAAAGTTTTCTATTCTTGTGCTTATGTTGTGGGTTGTCTAATGAGGAATTCCACTGGTTTAGTTTTAATGCTGTTTCCTACACTGGAGAGACCTTTAAATTCCCTTTGAGAGACTAAATTACGCACTTCTGTTATTTAATTACGTATGTGCTGTTGCACATATAGAAAAAGGAGCATTTCTGTGAGATGGCAAAAGCAATCACAAAATGCACAGAATTTTGGGACGGATCCCCACATGTCTCTATGCAGAATCTGAACAGCAAGTAATTGCAGTAAAATCGCTGCAAAAATGGTGGCTGTGTTCTCCTCAAAGTATTTATTACCTGACGTTTCAATGTTGGGTGTTCATGTTTGGCTTTCCTGGTCAGCATTTTCAGTAAGTAGGGGCAAAATGGTACAGGTGTGTGCGTATTTCTGATCTTCAAATCGTTCCTACTGAGTCAAGAGTTATTTTGTGTTTTAAAGTTCCCGTTCCTGAGGTCATTAAACATTTAAGAACCTCAATTGTTAGCCATCCTGTTTCATGAAATTAAGTTCATTTCCCATAATTTTAGCTATCCAGCAGCTAAATATTGAGCCCAAGGTAATCATCCAGGCTCTTTCAAGAACAGCAATAACAATAATAATGTATCTCCTGGGTTTTAAGTAGCTTCTCTCATTGAAAAGGAGGTGACTCATGGCTTTTGAATGCTTGGGCTTGACAGTGTTGTGAATACGGAACTGAAATAGTATTAAACAAAGACTGAGGTGCAGTTACGTGTGGATAAATAATAGTAAATGACATTCTAATAACTTGGTATACTTTGGTGAACTACTTTAAAACTCATATTCTCCTTTTAGAACTTCAATAAATATATTAATTTAATCTGATAGTGACTAGAAGCACTCAGCTGCTGAACCTTCTCGATTCCACTTAACGGCTGTCCACAGAACTCCTCTGGCTTGTATTTTTATGTATTTCTATTTTGCAAAGCTGAACAAACACTGCATTATATTATCAAAAACAATTACAGGCCTGTTAACAGCAAATAAAGGCCAAGCTATTATAGCCTAACAGTGTAACGGAAAACTGTAGCATATGTAGACTGATTAAATGGTGTATATTTAATTTTCCTTTCAACCAAAAAAAGTCAAGGATGTCAGCTGCTGCAATTCACAGAAGGCAGAATATAGTGGGAGCCACATGGGCTGAAATCCAGGCAAATTATGTGGTGGACCTTAACAGAGATTTGTAAAAAGAACTGAAATACAGCATGGAGTAGGAAATTCTTGGCAAAAAAAGAGAAGAAATACGTTCTCGCTTTCTAATGTTTATGTCTGTGGTATCATAGATGATGGGGTTATTTGAGATGCTACCGTTTTCTCTCATAAAATGAAATGAGAAATAGATACCTTTTCGTAAATGTTGGCTTTTCAAATTGCAACTATGTCATAGCATATATAGTCACGTGCCCTCTCATTGTGTATGGAAACACTGGTGTACCTGGACGTAAACTGGTGCCAGAGCTAGTGACAAATGTCTCCATCCAAGCGCATGCCAGGCATCTTCCTTCTTTATTTTGAAAGTGCACAGATCTGGGTATAACCGTCTTTGACGTGGGCCAGCCTACCAGGATTTTCCTCTCGCAGCTTTCCCTGAGTATGCAGAGAGTATCGGTTAAAATACACAAATATGGAATGAGCAATACAAAAGCCTAAATGAGGCTCATGTATACTGTAAGCTGATCACTTGAGATAGCAAAGCATATGCCAAAAAGTAGCGGTACAGAAAGAATAATGGGCAGAAAAGATCCAGACAAGATTGGGAAAGCAGTTGGGAAAGACTTTCAGGTGAGTGAGTGGCAGTGGCTGCCCAGGGTAGGTGCTAAAGCCCTGATGAAACTGCAGGGATTGCGGAGCAGGGGTTCCCCTTTTCTTCCACACGGTCTCAGTGAGGATGAGGGTCAGCAGAAGTGCGCGGAGACAGGTCCTCCTCCATTAAGCTCAATTTTTACCAAGGAGTCAGAGCCAATACTTGTATCTTGCATTACTGAGACATAAAAGGGAGTGAATTAGGGATACGGGTTCAGACCCACAACCCTTATTTTCTGAAAAACCTTCTGAGAGCATTCCTTATATTCACTGGTATCTTGACAGTAATCTGCTAGGTAGAGCCTTTCTCTACTGTCCACAAAGGATGCTGGCCAAATTCATGAATCTTAGTGCAGAAATTAGTTCTTCTCTAAGAATTAATCTTTCTTAAACATTGTTTCTCTCATTCTAGAAAATGGCCTGCGTTAATTCCAAGAACAAACCCCTGGTGAAAGCAGGTCTGGGTCTCTGATTTATCTGAGTCAGGTTAGAAGTCTATTAAGGAATTATACTTGAAAAATGTCTTAATTGGAAAAACTGTCTCAGGCGTGCGAGCCGTCCTCCCCATCCCCTTTTCCACTGCTTTCTTCCCAGACAGCGTGTGGGTTCACAAATAAACCTTTCTGTTTCTCTTATGAAATACTTCATTCTTTGTGTCTAAAAACATGGAGAGGCTTCTTGCTACTTTCAAATCTGAATGTTTAAAATAAGGCTTGGAAAGGGAAAAGCAAGTGACATTGTCTTATAAATATCAAAGCCACTTACTCGTTTCTTCTACTGCCTGAAAAATAATCAGTTTTCTCAGTATTTTGTACCTGAGCAATATAATTCTTCAAAGATTTTAAGGGCTTATTTTCAGCTCCTTTGAAATCGGAGCTCTCACAAAAATGTATACCCTTCTCTAAATAGCACTTCTTATTTCATAAGCCCATGTTAAAATGTCACACCTTTGAAAAAGATATGTGACAGGTACGGGTACATATAAACAAGAAAAAAACCCTGTATTTCTTTATACGAAAGCCTGTTCAAGCCACAGTGCAAATGTAAATAGTTCTTACGGTAAATGTAAATAGAATTAAATTCCTTTAAAACAAACAAACAAAAAAAAAGCAAAATTTCTGGGTATCTTACTTGTGAATCTGCAGTACGCTGATTTTAGTGGGACTGCTGAAGTGCTTCAGTTAAGCATTTGCTCTGGTGTTTTGCTGAAGTGGACGACCTCGTTACACCCTGGGTGCGTGCACAGCTCCCCCCGTAAACGGGAGCCAGACCAGAAATTCAGCAATAAACTGTAACTCATAGTGCTTATCTCTAGCCTTGTTCTGGACTCATTCTCCTCTTCTGCAGAGCTCCCACTGAAGATCACGAGAGAAAGCAGCACCATTAAAGCAAGAGGAGGAAGGGGCAGACGTTTTGCTTCTTCGTGGCTTGATTCAGTATTGCCTAATTACTCTTGCGTCGGTGGGAAGCCATCACCCCATGACTATTATATTCTGTCTAAGAACATCACATTAAAGCAGCCCACACCTACCTAACTCGTCCTGTATTCTGTGGGCATCTGCCTGCCTTTGTTGTTATGTGAATGTGGGACTTACTCATTCAGGCTTTCACGGTAAAATCAATGGGATTATTCACAAAAGCAAGCGCTGATACAGTTTGTTCCCCATGGTACAGCTTCATTTCTCAAAGAGTACCAGCACAGTTCATCCCAGATGCTCTTTGATTCTCAAAATCCATTAGTTGCTACGCTGAAGTCCTCAACACAGCCCTTCTTGTTCACTGGGTAGGATGGCACCACATTTGGTTGTACAACGCATAGATGTCACTAAAATTGGTGTCCTAAAGCCGTGCCTGTTTTGCAGGAAGGCTGAGCATGCCACAACTACATTCCCTGTAGTTGCAAAGTGAAATTTAAGAGACATCCTTCCTTTGAAAACAGACTGAACCCGTAGGCAAGGGAGGAGCCGTGGTGGACTCCAGCAGCTCCTCTGACCTGATGGCTTGGGGGGCTGGAGGATGAGATGAACCCCAGGGCTGTCCTTTAGTGCATGCTGAACGTATATGGGTACTTGAGCCACACGGTATACTAATATTTGAGCTCCTTTTTGAGCAAAGCTTTGAATTCACATTTTATTCTGCAGTTTTGCTGCATTACCTTGTAAATGTTTTATACCACTTCTGTCTAGACACAGCAAAATGAACCAGAAGGTAGATGGATATGGTTCGCAGCGTGGGCTGCTCACACCGCAGGTGGTCAGCCAGTCCCTAAGCTGTATTTGTATGTTATATTCAACATCTCTTAAGCGCACTTGCATAGTGCTTCCATTAGTGGCATTAATTTCATATTTGGAAGCTTTTTTAAGCAATCTTCATAGAAATCCACATAGAAAAATCCTTCCTATTTTGGTTTTCTTTTTTCCCCTTTTTTGTGTGTGGCCATGATTTTTTTAAAGGCGAAAGATAATATGCCTGACAGTTGATCTAATAAAATATGCTATGGTGAGGTATTTGCTCAACTGCTGCTGACACTTGATCTGAGGGGAAAAAGCATGTTGAGTTGCTCTGAGCTTTTAAAAAACCTGAACTTGGTTTTGGATAGACATTTGTTTTCCTTTGAAACAGTAAGCATGCTTCATTGTCTGGAAAGGACCTTGGAGGAGGTCTCAAGAGAAGCAGCAGAAAACTCATGTCAGTGTGTCTAAGAAATTCTTTTTCTTTTCCTTATTTTTAAGGTGCAAGATTTCACTTTTCTCCTTACCATAAAATTACCTGAGACGTGTTCAGTTCATTAGTTCCTCTTCCTAGTTCATGAAGTCAGCGGGCATCCTTCCGGAGCAGCTACCTCATCTCAAAGGGACTGGTTTGCGTATCAGTAGAGGTTGTATTGAGTTCAGTAAAAAGCAAATAAGTTTATTGTGCTCCATCCTTTCCTCATCCATCTATTTCGTTCCTTTCACTGGAGTAGGAACTTGCTGTTACATTTATAGGTTGCTGAAAGAGCGAGCAGAGCCTCCATGTACGGCACTGCAAGGGTCTGATCTGAGCCAAGCTTTCTGACTCCAGTGGGATGTCCAGGGAATTAAGGGCATTCGAGTATTATTGTATAACACTAAATAACTGATCTGGGAGAACAGTGTCTCTGGTTTCTTCTCTGGGATAACGTGCCTAGCGTAGGTTGTATGAGTATTCCCCTCACAGTCTTAGAGCAAGTGTGGCCAACGGCTAAGAATTGGGCCATGATTTTCCTTGACTCCTAAGAAAAAGGATATTCATTTGTTACACCAAACTTCATGTAGGCTGAGTAAGATCCAAAGAACAAAACCTAAAGAAATGAAAAGAAAGTTTAAGAAGAGGCGCAGTCAGGAAGACGGAGGAAGCTATTATTACGTATTATACGCTTTAGATCTGTCAAGAATGGAGCTTTTCATTGGAAGGCACCAGATGAAGGAAGAGCTTAGGTAGCACTTTCCAGCTTTATAGATCACAGGACCCTTGACAGAAGACGTGTGTATCATAGATCTGTTCTGCAGATGGAATAAGCAAACCAAAATTCAGATGGCTTGCAAAATGGCGCAGAAAAGTCAGGCACTGAGGCAAAAACTGACCCAATACTCTTCTCAAAAATGTCATCTTGGATTGCTGTAGACTTGCCATTTGCACGTACTTTTTTTTTTTCAAAGGAATGTGTTAAAAAAAATTCAAACACTTTTTCTTATTTGTTCCAACATACTATTAATTTTGATCTAATGTTTTCCTGCATATCCCTCTATTCTGTGAGACCATCCAATGAGGCGATACAGTGGCTTTATGGATTGTAAGGAGAGTTGATCCTGCAGTTGCTGGGAGGAACGACGTTGGTATTGCATGCAATTGCTCTCTAGACAGCTGAATCAGACTCTCTGTACTACACTTGTTTTGGAGAATGACAAGCTAGGCATGGTATCCAAAAAAAAAAAAGAAAAAAAGATCAAGTTTCCCGAGTTTGAAGGCTGAGCAAAGATAAAATGAAGAACATGGAAATTCTGTTTTATTTAGGGCTGGCAGGGAAAAGCTGTACCGGATTAGGCTGTAACCTGTCTGATGGTGCTAAATGATGGAAAACATTGAGAAACTGAATCTGTGACATTAAGATGTGTTTGTTAAAGTTTCCAGCAAAATAGTAAGCCATAGCAAACTGGTTTGGGGGCAGCAGTAAGTTTATTTGTCAGTCATTCTAAGTTTCTATAATTTAAATTGTCTCCACTCTAATTCAAATTTCTCCATTCTTTTGCATTAATACTGAAAATACCAGCAGTGGTAGGTTGCAGGGGGTTTTGTTTGGTTGTGTTTTTAAAAAAAATTTAAAATCCATCTGAAGCATTATTACGATTGTGATTTTGGACAAGCTACTGTAGTATCTCATTAGAATTGCAATTAAAGGACTCAGTAGGGCAGATATCTGGGTAGATGACATCCACGGTAGTCTAAAAGTTTCTGTCTCTGTAGTGAGTTTCATACCATTCCAGAGATTTATACCTATTCAGTAGCCTGGTTTAAAAAAACAGATTAGAAACCTGATAAGCCAAAAATAAATTTCTTCTGGGAATTCTGCCCAGAACTTTGCTCAAGCATACTTCCATTCACTATTTATTTTATCGGGCACAGTATTTTTCCAAGGGAAGGTGTAAGGCTGTACTTTTTTCCTGCCCAAATAGTAAGTTTCCCAATGTTAGGTTTAGCCCTCTTTCAAAACCTATTGTTGTTCCCTTCCTCCAGTAGGTTTGTTGTGAGACAGGATTAAAACCAAATCAAAATAGACATTTAAAATTTTACCGAGAATTTACTCCCTGCTGTTACTTGCCCTTGCACAGTGAGTCGCCACTGTCAAGCAGTCAGAGAAAGGGGCAGATGCCACGAGCACCCCTCCAGTGTATAAAGATTAAAAACAGATCATGGTGCCAATATAAATTATGTTACATAAATAGGTGTATATTTTATTAGACAAATAATAAACAATATTCTCAAATGATTCCAGAGTGCCAAAGACATGAATTTAGGTCCATTTTTCAAAAAAGCCAACCACACAAATAAAGCAAATCCTGATCTATTTAAGTATCTAAATGATATGGAAAATATGGAAAAGGGGAAAAAAGGTCCCTGGATGACTTTGACCCTGTATTGTTGAGGCTGTATAGTCTCAGGGAGGTGCCAGCATGTGCCACGTGGCCTTGTATTACTGCTGTTTTGGGGAGTCATTAATTTAAGCATTCCGACAGACTCCAGGCACTATTAATCTCTCTATTAATGATATCAATCCGTTACACACAAGATTTTTATCTGTAGGGGGTTCGGTTTGTTCATGGGGTAAGTCACCCATTTTGCATGTGGTAGTGGTTGGGACTCGCTGTAGTTCCAGGTAGCCTTGTTAGCAAGGCTGCTGTAAAGATCCAATGTCGCAGGCTTGGAAGAGTTTTTCAAAGTACGATTGGGATTCAGTTTTCTCTAATAAGGCTCCCGTGAAAAGTTAAATGTAACAGAAAATTACAGAAAGCTTCCACAGACTTTTTGTAGTTATACAAAAAATAACTAAACACTGAGCTATGATATGCTGTAAAACAACCGGGTGATACCGTATATTGCAAAGAATGGAAATGCAGTGCCCCGCAGTAGCTCTTAGCATCTATTTATGCACAATAACAAGGCTGGCCCGGAGCAGTCCAAGTGGGCAATTCAATATTGAAGTGATGCGAGGCCCTGACCTGGGGCAAACAGATGCCGTTATTCCACACCAGCGGAGCATTTGCTCCATGGTTGCTATACACACCGCGTTCAGCAGTCACGTACGTCTCCACAGAATTGAAATTGTCACCTTCATAAATCTGCAAAGGGTACTTAAATGTTTAGCAGAGGTCAGACACGTTACTTCTGCCTCCTAGCAGAGGCACGCAGGTGTCACCACCGTGTCGTCTTTGGAGACGTTATCCATTGAAAGCTAGGAAGAAAAACAATATGGTAACGCCTGCACCACCGGAGAGGAGAAAACAGTGACAACACTGGAAGGAAAGGCTGCACTGGAGGAGGAGGCAATAAAGAAATTAAAAAAAAAATACATATACATACATGATATGACACCACCCCCTCAGCTGCCTGCTGGGGGATGGATAAACTGCTACATCCCCTCCCAAACTCCTTGCACGATGAGGGGGCCGTGGATGCGGTCAGTGGGAAGCACTGCCACGCTGACAGAATTATTAGCCAGCTGCATCTTGATGCTTTTAAATTCCAGGAGGTATAAATAAAATAAAGGGCATTATGCCATTTTCTATTGCAAGATATACTCCTACTGTAAGCCAATATGGGGCTGGGCTCTTCTGGCTTTTCAAAGTAGCATCCTCGGCTGTGTAATCACGCAAGAAAGGAAAAGTCTTAACTTTATTCCTGTTACTGCGATGAGGTTATATGCTTCATCACTTCAGAGTTTATTTAGATGTGTAAGTATGGAGCATGGATTTATTTCTCTTTCTAAAAATGATTTAAAGAAAAAAAGACTTCTGCTGTGTTAACACGTTCAGTGAGGCAAGAGCTGTTGATGGGAATATAAGAAAAGTGAAATTCAGTAGACTTTAAGAGAAGCAAAACAGAGGAAGAACTCAATTTACGGAGGGAGGAAATGAAGGCACCGAAATTCAGTATTTTTGACCTCTCTTATCACAAGAGATGTCGGGCTTTGTGTTTGTTTCCTTATTTCCTGTTAAGAGATAGGGAAAAAAGGAGGGGGGGGGGGGAAAAANGGGGGGGGGGGGAACAACTCAAGAAATGCAAGGTATTACCGCATTATAACAGTGCGTGCTGTAAAACAGAAGAACTGTGGGGTAGAGCCAGATTACGATTACTGTTGGAGGTCAGGGTCAAGTTGTCTTTGCTTGATCCTACAGCCTGTTGCCCAGAGAAAGAGTTGCATGTGTTTCTGCATAATCAGTTTTAGCACGCTGCAGCATCAGGGATTTAACCGTGCATCTCATTCCCCGGCGGTCTGATCCAAACCCCTTAAATCCTTTCAGCTTTAGCCTAAACCCTGGCTTCATCAATCTTCCTACAATTGCTGCACTTTCAGCCGATCTTCCTGTCTCCTGCTCCTTGCTGGCAGTTGCTTGTTGTTGAAATTGGCTTTGCACTGCAAATGCAACAGTTCCCTACCTTAGCTGGGGAGACAAAAGAGTGTTTCAGAAACGCAGAGGTCTTCCAGAGCAAAGGCCACATCTTACATGATTTAGTATGTTTAAATGTCATGTTAAATTGTCTGCAGACTAGCGTTCATGTCGAGAGCGAGCGCGATCTGGTACGACACCGCACTGGTTCGTCCCATCAAAAGGGCCGTTGTCTTTACTAATGTTTTCTCTGGGCAAATGCTTTACGCAATTTGGGTTGTCTGATAAAAACCAATGGGGGGGAAAAAAAAAAAAAGTAAATTACTGCATAGGCACCAGGCTACTGTTTTAAAATAGCTGAAAATCTAGCTCCAACAACAGAAATACTTTAGAGAACCTATTGAATTCTGTCTTGAAGTTAGTGTCCACTTAAGATACATCTTTATGCAAGCTGTACTTTAAAACCCGTGGTGTCAAATGATGTTGCTTTGGGGAAGTGACATGTATGATGTTCTCATATTTGCGGAGTATTCCTTTCCAAATTGCATGCATTGTAACATTTGTTTTTCCAAGGATGTGTTGGAAAGGATCCAACTGGATAAAGCGTACCCTCAGTGCCATAATCTTCTATGCATGAACTATTTCTAATTCCCTTTTCAAAAAGCGTTGGACTTCATAACCTTTCAGAAATAGTTTGGTGAAACCCTGCAGTGCATAGTTTTGCTCAGTCAAGTACTCCACTGGGGATCCTTGGGAAATGCAGCAAAGGGGGGAGCACAAAGTGTGGCCTGGAGTTTTTGCAGGACTTCCCAGCCTCCCGTGCGCTCTTCGGGTCTGCAGCTTGCGTGCCAAGCCTGTTTACTTGACTTCCCCCAGCTAAAATGTGATTTTAGACTTAACTAACTGCTTGGGTAATTTATACACACTGAAATGTGTTTTATTTTCCACTGCCTTGAAGGCTGTTTTATCCTTTAAGTTGGAAAGCCTCTTATCTAAATGAAACAGCCTTAAATTGTTGGATGTAGTTCATTAAATTCTTGGATAACTGGAAGTCTCTCTGGCAGTTAGCAAGTGATATTAGGAAGAGAAGTGCTGATCCACCTTCTAAATGTAAGAAATTGAATTCTTTGCAAGCTGCCATGGTTTGCAGAAGGCACATTTAAAAGTAATTAATAACTGTTGAACTCCTTTTGCCAGTTTTTCCCCTTTCTCAACTACTGTAAACCCAGGTTAACCTCTTTGAAGTGAGGAGAGTTGTTAAGCACGTGAGTTAATGCAGAATTCCAGTTATCTCTTCATTTCAGTGCATCAGCGGCTATTGGTACTTAGATGAAGGTTTTCAGAGTTTTCAAAATCATGCAAAGTTTTGAGGTGGCAAATATCCTTTGGCCGCTTTTTAAAGAGCAGCAACTACTGTCCCTGTAGGTTTTCTGGTGAGCTGTAAGAAAAACTTAATAGAAATGGAGAAGCTTGAAGGACCAAGTTGGGAATTATTGCTGACACTACTTCCAAATATAGTTGTCTTAATATACCGTACCTGCAAATGTATAGGCAGAGACACGTATTTATGAGCGAATTTTGGTTCTATGTGCGTCTGAATTATTCAGATGCACAAAGTTGCTCGCTGCACCAAAGTGTCTACATCTGGGTATTTCTTCGTGGGGACCTCATGCCATATAGTCTGTTTTCTTTTGGGACCATTTCCATCGCTTTCTTCTTGAGCTGATTTTCCATCGTCCTTATACTGGTATTCTCACGTCGTTTGGCTGCTCACAATTGTGTGGTACTCAGGATTTCCATCAGGACTATTCCCAAGTTGATGTGTTCTTCTTTCAGTTTCTTCTCAGATCGGTCCAGCCACCCTTTTTATATCCCCTTCATTGATTATTTCTTAAAACGATAGAGTACAAAACCAACTGCTTAAAATAATGTCCATGGCGTCCCTTGAAGAATTCCTTCTCTCTGCAGCTGCTTGCCAAAGACATTAGTGTTTGGATGTTCTTTTCCTAGCAGTGACTGAACAAGTTTCCTGTACTTTCACAGGTAGTAAAATTAATCTGTCATACAACCACCCAAATCCAGTTTCTGCATTTATTCATTGTTTTCTCTCTCTCGGCCAAAAAACACATATTTGTAGTTCTTACTCATACTCCTTGTAGATTTTACTTCTTTTTTTCAGTAATCATGTTGTCTTCTAAAACAGGAATCTGTTTCTAGTCTTTTTCTGTTACGTATTTATATAAAATGTTAAAATATACCTACAGAAGATCATTTTCTCGGGAGTAAATTGAAGCCGACCAGCTTTTAAAAAGTAATCTTAAATAATTTGTTCTCATTCTGCATTACTTCCTCTCTCTTAACTTTACCATCCGAAGCAGTGGCATCTGCTGTATGATTTTGTCATGTGGCTTTTTAGCTGATTTTATGGTTGTAGTTATGGTTTCAGAGTCAAGGCACCATTGAGCTAACAAGCACTCCCTTGCCTTTGTGGTATCCTGGCTCCCATTCCCATGGAGCTGGACAGTCACCACGAGCCGGGACAACTCTGTTGAGATCTGCGGGAAATAAGATCATCTGTGCTGGCTGATTTTGCACCAATTTTCAAATGTTCAGAGTCTAAATAGATTTCTACTTCTGAATTATTGTTGCTGATATGTAATAAGATGTACTGAAGGTTTTGTGACAAGTGACGGTGCACGAGAACTTGTCACTGGCAGTCAGTAGTTAAATAGATGTGCCATTAAGAGTCTGTTGTAAACTCGCGGTCTGATTTGCAGGAGCTGAGTATCTGGTACAGTCCAAGAAGGAAAAAATTACAAGTGTTGCTGCATCGTCTTTGAGATGGTTTATTTTGCATCCCATATGACTTTATGATGGGCAAAATCATAGCAAAACATGTCTCACAAACAGGTGAGATAGAGCAAAATAATGCTAGCATGGCCGAGCAAGATATCTCTTTTTTTTTTTTTTCTTTTTTTCTCCTGATGAGTGTGACTGAAATGTTGCAATAATAAACAGCTCATTAGTCAGATGTTTTCAATTATAGCTTTCTGTGTTTCCTCTGTTATTTTTACACGGGGTGGGTAGTTGGTGCATTCAGCATAACAGACCGTCTGGATGTATATACTTCCACCAGCTAAAAAAATGCAATAAAAAGCAAGTGATCGTACTCCAGCCCTTACGGAGCACTCAAAAAAGCACAGTGGGCATTCATGCAATACCTCTCCTTCAACTCATTACAAGCATCTTAGTTTTTTACAAATGATATATAGATGAACAGCTGATTGTACCTCAGCCTCTGAAGTAACCCTATTAACATAACTCTACGCAGCAATTCAGAATTGGAAGAACAATGCACATGAGATTTATAGATAAGTGAAAATTAAGCTGCTGTTCCGGCTATTCCTGCCCTTACGTGCTATGCGACCTGCTGTAGAAATCATTTAATTCTAAAACTTTCTATAGTTCCCATAGTCTCATACAGACCAAAGAAAATGAGTTAACAAAAGTAACATGAAAATGAGAGAAGTTTCTTTTCTCCGCTATCTTTTCATCTCTTCCTTTAAAATTATAGTGAAGAAAATCTCAAAGTATTTTGAGAAAGGAAAAGCAGTGAAAAGAAATGTGTGTGCTTAAAGGTCACTTTTAAAATAATGAACCATCTGCAGCTAACAAAAATTGATAAAAATGTTAGTGGGTTAGAAAACATCTAGAGGAAGATTGCACATGGATGTAGCCTCTAGGTATTTTACCCTTTTTATATTGTTATTTAAATTAAGATGCACGCTGTGAGATATGAAGTACTTTCACATTAATCACAGCCACATCCAGGAGGACTGAAAAATACCACATTTGGTCTGATTTTACTTAGATGGTTTATACTGTCACTTGTTTTTTGTGAGAACACACAGTCTTGCAAACAATTGAAAACTTAAAATACCATGAACCTAAAAAAAATTCCAAGAAATATGGATGTTTAGAGGGAGAACTAAACAAATATGCAGGCTGAGTATTTGCTTCGTGTTCTGTCATGAGAGACCCAGGGAAGCTGGATTTGGATCACTTGAACTGTGCCAAAGGTCAGAAAAAGAGGAATGAGGTGGCCCTATTTTTGTCCCCAGCCTTTTCCTTAAAACATACTATTCATTCCCTTTGCACTTTATATAAAATCCTGTTTTCACAGAACACAGCATTGGACTTGAATTCGTTATTTGGGTATATCCCTCCCTTTCCCCCAGAAGTCAATCTGATTTTGTACTGTAAGGAGAAATAGCATCTTCGGCAAAGCTGGTGCAGAGTCTCTACCAGTAAGTGCATAGTGTTGTCTCCGGTGAGTTCTTGTAACACAAGTCGTCATGTCTGGTACAGAAATCATGGTGTCATAGAAAACGGTAGGTTGGAAGGGACCTGTCAGCCTTGCTCTCCAGCACATCGGCTGCTCCCTCCAGCTCGGTGTCATCTGCGAACTTGCTACGGATGCTTCTGTCCCCTTGACCCGGTTGCTGACATAATACTCAACAGGGTTTTTTGGGTGTCCATCAGTGTTATAAAAATACTGATTAATAACATTTTATGTTTTTAAATATCCCATGTCTTGTACTGTGGCTATTGTAGAAAGTCAACAGGAAATCTCTAAATTCATCTCACGTTTTCAAAACTCGGTGTTAGAATTAAATTTGGAAATGTATATGGACGCAGTCCTCTCTGAAGTTAAATATCATTTGTACAGGTAGAAGTTTGCTTAACTCTTATTTCTCTACTGAAGAAAAGTGTGCTTTTTGATGGCACATATTCTGTCTTCCTCAAAAGTTTTATATCATAGAAAAAGAAGTAGCTTTATTATTTTTCATAACTTGTTCCTGGTAAACTGGATGTATTGATGGTCTCACTTCAAGCATGGAATTGGATTAAGCTATTTTGCGAAAAGCAATTGTTTTTCTGGAATACGTGTTTCACAGAGAGAGTTAATCAGGATTGACTGTTTGATGTATGATTTATGGTATCCTTTCATCCTTGATCATTTCTATGGGAAGAATAGCCCTTGGATTTTAGTCACATCTGAGACATTGACTATTGCTGCAGGTACCAAGCAAGATCTGTCCTAGAAGGCAGTGGGTGTCTCTGATCTTCTTCAGGGCCTGACTCTTTGTCTAAAGTATTTCTGATTCCTTTTATCTAATACTGTGTTACACTCTAGAAATATTCCACCGTAGTAACTGAGCAGATGGTCAACTTAAGACCAGTTTAGATTATTGAGAGATATTTTTTAAGAAACATCCTTTGGTTTTGTACACGCTGACTTAGTGTGCACAAAAACGGTATCTTGAAGACTCCGGGCTTTAAACAAGATATTGGCTCTGTGCATAGGTAGCTATGGTGGTATCATGGCAAATTTGGACTCCATTCTGAAACCCTAGAAATGAGAACAAATTTCACAGAAGTGTTTGCAAATATTTTGGTCGTATATTGATCTGATATACTTTTGTGAAATGTGTGAAGACCATAGTGCAGTTTTTATCTTTGTTGGACTGGTTTAACGATAATGAATTTGGTAAGAATGGCTTGGTGATATAAATGAATATATTTAAATATCAAACTTCCTGTGAAATCTGTGTAATAATAGAAAAGAGAGTTTGGAGAACACTGTTTTGAGTATCTTTGATGTAGTAATTGGAGTATATTCATTTCACATGACTGTCATTAAGGAAGACAGACAAAATCCTGTCATTGAGTTTTGTAGGTGTGATTCCCACGTATGGACATTCTCTTTAATCAGTGAAAGGGACTGCTGAAAGATAAACTATTGATAGCTTTGACTTTGGTCTCAACAAAGGAAGGAGAGAGAGAAGGGCGCATTTCTTTGAAGGATGAGTCTGTCAATCCACTTGGTGGGAAGTCCCTAGTCCTGTACTGTTGCTAGGTGATGTGTGACAGAAAGGGTATTTGAACCAGCTTTGAAACCTGTGTCGGGATTGTTAACAGTATATTTAATCCAGATAGCAAGAGCTTTTTGTTTCTGAGGGTCACACTGGTGCACCGCAGCTGTTCACAGCTGCTTAAGAGGCAAGGCAGAGTGATGGTCCCTTTGCAAGGAGAGATTTGGGATATGACGCTTGCTGTGGTACCGTCTCACCTCCCAAAGTTAGACATCCCCAGTAAACAGCTTGCACTTGCACCTCGTGTACTCACTAGGCAGAGACCAGACTGTGAGGTGGGTAATTTATTCCTCTGTGACACAGGTGGGGAAATACCTGCTGAGGGAGGTGCTTCACTTCTTGCTTGGCTGTAGGTGGAGATGGAGTGACCGGACAAGGTGAGATACTTAACCTGTAGAGACAAAGATAAGAAGCAAGTCTCAAGTATCATCAGGGACCCAAGAAGTCTTGCAGAACAGAACTGTGTGCTTTAGCTACCAGAGATGGTACAAAATCACTCCAATGGAGTATTGGAAGAATTAGAAGTAATTCCTACCCTTATTTGGTCTTCTGTGCTGGGCAACTTGCACTGGCGGAGTTCAGTTGGATCAATTCAGTGGAGTTGGGGCTTGGGAAGTCTGTTGAAGTCCTTAGCTAGCCATAGGGATAAGTGGTCTTATTTTAAGAGAAACTTAGTGTTTCTTATTCATACTGCCCCTACTACAGGTACTTACCTAGTGCTTGAAGAAGTGTTAAGATCTGATATTTTGAAATCTGGGTCAAATAGATGAAGTATACATGCTCTCTATATATGTACATATAGATATTTGTGTTGATAAATGCTCTCTGATAAGGCATTCCTGAAGATATAAGACTTTGTTCTATTTGAAGAAAATCTGTGGGAGTTTTGCCTTCGACAGAGTCACAATGTAAGGTCCTATTTTAGCAAGGTTCTTCATTTAATTTAAGCACAAACTTGAGTGTTTCCTGGAAAACTCTTTGCATATGTAGCTATCTAATTATGCTTCTTTTCCCCCATCTCCCCTCTCCTGGGATACATAAAGAGCTAGAAAAATATAAATGCAGTTTTGAATGCTTGGAAGTCTTACTCTGATGAGCAAGGATCTAAGATGAAATGCTGTTGCCCGTTTTTTGAACCTCTCCAGTCTTGAGGTTACCAGGACACAAATATAACAATTTGGGATTATGATATAGAGTCTGGGGGATTCTGAAGTACCCGTATAGCTATGCAGTATAGTTCAAAACTCTCCAACAACATGTACAGTTCTACCCAACCCTGCTTTACTGAAGCTTTTGCTTCATTAAATACAGTGTTTTAAAGTAAGGAGTATGGCATATTTTGAGTACCAGAAACAGAAAGCATTTGGAAATGGCAAGTCAGATTAACAGAATTCATGAAAATAGTTGATAAACACGGAGTTTGTGTGTAGGGTTTGCTGGGGGTTTATTTTGAGGGGTTTTTTAGACATCTGCTTTTTCGAGGCTTTGGGATACCTTTCAGACCTATAGCTTCAGTAGGACTCAAGTATTGAATTGACATCTTAAATACAATGTTTTACTGCGTGAGATGCGTGAGAAAATGATATTTCAGTTGGTAGCTGTTTGGGAACGGGGAGTGTATGGCATTTTTCATGCACAGGAGTGCACCGTATGTCGTCTATATGTGTAGCGTAGTCTATAATGACTCCTTAGATTGTTTGCTTTATAAATTAATGTCTTCAAACACCAAAAAAATCTCCTATAGTACCTAAATTGCACAACTGTTCTAGCAACCCAGAAGTTGTGGCTGAGTCTTTTGATAATCACCCAGTTTGGCCATCACATCGTATGTAACTATTAAAGCCTGAGGAAAATCTTTAGCATCGGACAGATTCTTTTACTGTTTAATGTAGGTCTGGGATGGGAGACAGCTGCTCTCGGAGCTGGTGCTGCAGCTTTGGGAAGCATTAGTAACAAAAGGTGTGGGGCATTACATCTCAGGTGAAACCCCGGCTGATCTGCATGGCAGCCTCTTATAGATATGTGTGGCAATGTATTAAAAAACTAGAAAATTTTCTCAGACAGGTGCTGTGTTGTGAGTTTTCAGAAAAAAGTTTAGAGAGGTGGGGTTACTATTAAGAGATGTTATGGCATTTACTCTAATGTGCCGAGCACACGTTAGTTGGAATTTAAGTGTTAAGAACTACATTTTAATAACACCAACCACAGCTGAAAGCAGTCTTCACGGAGATTGTCGTTAATGTGGCTGAATAGCCTCTTTAAGTTTACATCATTTTTATGATTTCCAGTGAAAGGAAAATACAACAGGAGAAAGTTTTGGAAGTCTGATTGAAATCTATTTTTATCCATCTGTCTAGAGGATCCTGGTTTCTAACAAAACATCATTATTCAGCATTTATTAATGAAATTTGTAGGAATTCCGTAAGCTTTCTTTTTTTTCTTTTTCATGTTTCTGGCTAATTTTTTTCTGTTTTCTATTTCTATTTGGGATTGATTTAAGGTATATTTTCTTTTGATAGTTTTGTCAAGACAGCAGAACTAAATAGGGAGTGCTTTTTACCAAATGAGCAGGTAGTCCTCTGGCCAGCTCTTGCCTCAATTTGGCATGGTTAATCTTATCTTAATGGATTCTAAAGCTGTTTGTGCTGCCAATACCATCCTTGTCACCTCCTCTGTATTTGCCTGCTCACAATTTGCATCTCCCTCCAGGAATCTGTCAGCCGTTTAACCACAGAGGTGTCCCACCAGAAACACTGACTTTCCTGACCTGGTTTCAGGGCAAGTCTTCAGGCAGCTCCAGTCCTTGAGCTGAAGCTCCTGCTAGACTTTAGTGGAAGGGAAAAAGCAAGCTGACACCTAGACCTTGTGAGTAAAAGAGGCGAAAGGATGCTGCTTTGTCAGAAAACATCAAAGCAGACTTAAATCATTGGGCTGCGAAGGGAACTTTGATGAGTTAGGTGGGTATTGTCAACAATCTGCTGTTTATTGAGCATCCCATGGATGTATTCTCTGACATGATAGAGCTCCAGTAGCTGAAGTGGTTGAAAAATGACTATAATCACTATTCAATAGGTATAATTCTTCTGAATGTCTCTCAGAGCTCAGTATGTTCATCTTAAGGCCCCAGTCTAGCAAAGAGTTTACGCCAAAAACCAATCTGTCCGCTTGTGAGCCAGTATATCAAATGCAGCTCCAAACAGCAGCAGACTTTCAGTCTCGTTCCTGAAAATGGAATTATCAAAATCAAAATAATCCGATTTACGTAAAAGAAGCTAAATTTGGTCTTGCTGCTTGGGTTTTTTTTTTTTTCCCATGTGCTTTCCTATCATCTCCACAGGAAAACTTGCTGGCATTTTAAAATAATGGCTTTGATTCATAGAGCTTCGATAGTCTTCAAGATTTTGAGAAAGGATATTTTGCTCATCTCCTTAGTAGTTTTTGTAGCTAAGCACGGTAATAAGGGAGCAGAGCTGTTCATGAGGAATGTGAAGAGCTGACAGTGTGGTTTGATATCTAAGTTTGAGAGCTCCAGATCTAAAGACCAAAGAATACGACCTAGATCATCCGTTAAGGGCTAAGTTATCCCTGACAAGTGGGAATGCAGCTGTTACCCCTAAAGGGCAAAGACGCCACGGCAGGGGTCAAAAAGGGCGTGAATCCTGTTAGTACCAAAATTACTCTCTTCCACTGAACTTATAATAAAAATATCTATTTTAAGTCTGTGGAGCACATTGCAGGTTACACTGAGATAGCCCAGGATATGCAGCATATGCCCTTTATTAGTAGGTGCTGGGTGGCAGCCAGATCATGTATTGCTGGGAAGGACTGTGCGCTTCAGACTTTGTGAGACAAGTCTTCAATGTAACAGAAGAATTCAATGTTTTACTCATCCAAACCCAGCAACCCAAAAAGGATGGTCTGTCTAATTTCTTGCCTTTAAAACCTGGAGAAAAATCTTGTGATTTGGAAGACCAAATTCATGCTCACATTGCCTGACTGGCCACTTACACTGAACTTTTAAAACCCTTACTGAGCCAGTCCCAGATAACTTCTCTTTTGATGAATTTGCTTTGGAAAAACATCCCATTTCAAAGATGTTCCTTTTTTATTCTGTGAAGCGTGGTTAATGCATATCTTAGGCTAACTGGAGTATGATCCGTCATAGAGACATCCTAGAGTTGACTCTAAATACAAAGGAAAAAGGTTATTTTCTTTCTTCTTTTGTTGGTATGATTGCACTTCATCACCAAGAGTGAAACTGTGAGCAATAGGTTAAAGAAGAAAACAATGACAAATACGTGAAAGAGAATAAAACCAGGTAGACAGTCCTGTTCAGTTTGAGTTCAGAATGATGCTCTTCCCAGACAGGCCCTTTAGCAGAAGCATTTATCTGTCTGATTTTGGGTTTGAGACGGTAGAGAGTAAAAAGCAGATGAGTTCTCATCTCCCAGAGAAATTAAACAGCGCTTTGTAACATTCAGCCTGTGAATAAAAGAGAAAGTAACCCGTCTAGTAATACACCATCACTAACTTAGCATCTTCAGGGCATTTCTCTAGCTTTTCTCCTAGATGTAAATTATCACCATTTCTTTGTCTTTTTCTTTCAAATTCCTATCTCTGGAATGCAACTACTATTTTTTTTTTTATCCCTCTTCTGTTTTTCTCTTACGCGAAAGCCTGTCATTAACTTGTTTACCCATGAAATCTTCTTTGTCTCGGAGCACAATCATATTCTTTCTTTACAGAACCCTCAAATAAGATTATTCTGTCTGTTTTCCTGCAACACTTGCCATCATACCCAGTATTTAATGAGGCTCAGCAATTTATGATAGACAGCCTTGTAGTTTCTTTCCAGTTAATGCACCATCCTTCAAAATGCTCTCGTAAACCTTGTGAGGTATTTGGTGAACATACACATAGCTCCATTGCCTACAAGCAGATGTGATACCAGTCAGGAGATGCCTTTTAGACTGACGTCTTGTCGATACAGGATTTCCTGCGAGATCCGTGAAAAATAGCCCTTTTCATCATCTTAAGCTTATTATCCTGTTACACTAAATTTAATTTGTATCAGTCAGTGGAGATTTAGATTCTTATTCAAAAGTCATTAGATATTAAGAAGTACCATAAACACTAAACATATGCAGACCGTGGGGGAAAAAGGTTCATGTGAGAGTGAAATGTAAACTGCAGTATATATTTGTGTCAGTTTTGAAATCGTTTGATCTCTGCACAGACTCTGTCATCCCGTAGTGATACTATTTGCTGGCCATTTTTTCATATTTCTACCAGACTGAAAAATCTTGCCTTTTAGGAAACCTGAGCTTTCCAATTATACCGACCCTATTCAAAGGATTGAATTCAGTCATGCAGGGCTTCTTTTCATCTGTCTTTGCCTTTATGAACTTCATCTTGAGGCCAATGACCAAGCAGTTTTCTAGTTTGAAAAATACTGAGTGGGTTTCTTGGAAATGCTGCAGCCAAATAGAAACTAGTAGAGCTGCAAAATAACCTGAAATTGTTTCTCACATGCTTATGCTACCAATGAAGCTGAGGTTCAGGCTATTAATAGCCGATAAAAGTAATTGAATATATCTTTCCTTCACAGAAATGTTATGTACTAATTTCTATTTTGGATATAAACCTGGAAAAAGACTAAAAACTAAATATAAACAGAATATATCTCACAGTTGAAATAATACATGGCCTTTTGGACATGAAGAAGAAGAAAGAGGAAGGCATCACCATTGCACATTATTAATTTCATAGTGTTTAGGACAGTTAATTCCAGCCTTCTCAATTCCTTAGGCAAAACTAAGTTCTCATTTTGAGCTTTATCTGAAGTCCATTGAAATTGTAGAGAGTCTCTCTGCTGAGGACCGTAGCCTTTGGATAGATTGTGTTATTTTGACGAGCAGAACAGTTTCCGTATGCTTATCTGATGAGACAAAACAGCTGAGAATAGGAATGTGCAGCCATCAACTGGACAGCTTTTAGTCTGTACTGTACCAATACAGAGCTCAGAGGCTTTGAAGGATTTACGGTAGTGATTTTAACGAAAAATGAACCAAATCAGAACCTAGTGCCATCATGTTTAAAATGTTCAAAATAACAAAAGTTTTCAAAATTGAAGTATTTGTGAAAGTATTCACCTCTTTTAGTGTAAGTGATTGCAAAAGATTTTTAACTATTTTGTAATGTGTTTACCTGCAGGATCCAAAACTGCGCGAACTGTTGGATGCTGGGAACCTAGGAGGTCGACTGGAAAATCGAATGATAACTGTTGTCTATGGTCCAGACCTGGTCAATATATCATACTTGAACTTGGTGGCATTCCAAGAGGATATTGCAAAGGTAATATACATTCATCCATGTCATATAAAATTAATGTTTTTAAAATATTGTTTTGAGATATGGATAAATGAGATAAAAGTGGAGATTGCTATGAAATGAACCTTAGTTCTGTTATAGAGCAGTGCCACGCAGTACCCAAGAGGAAATGTGCAATCATTTTTTTTCAGGTTTTTTTTTCAGCAAAGTTCATGCCCCTGATATGTTTGCTCATCTTCAGCACACATAAGCCCTGTGAAAATAATGGTACATGCAAATTTTTACTCGGCTATAAGTAGTGTACTGTGAGTCTCCAAGCACATATCAATATCTTTCAGTAGTTATCACCCTTTGATGCTTGTTCTAAGTGTGTGAGAATTATGGATCATCTGTGAGATCGAGGTTTGTAAATGGTTGACTTTTTAAGGTTGGCCTATATCAGAATAGTGGGAATCTGCAGCTCTACTTTGTATACTCAAGTATGTCAGCAACTGGACACCTAATTCAACTTACATGACTGCTCATGTTCAAAGGTGAATTTTAAGCATTGCATTTTGTCTGCTGATAGCCCTTGATAAGAATTGTGAAGTCAGTGTCATTACCTTAGCAAAGTATTTTTTCATGCATGTATACAGTGCCTTCATTTCTGTCCAACACGCCACGTAAAAGACAGTTGTGTACGACAAGCAAGTTACGATTGAATTTAGCATGTTTATTTTTTTTTTCCTTCTTCCACCTTCTGTATGACTCATTTGTGCTCAATGAAGTGAGAGCTCTTTGAGTTATCTATTCCAAATTAACATTCAAAAGCTACTCCTCTTTCCGCTTCCATTCCTGTAGATAGGCTGATGACAGCTTCCAGATAACCACGCACAGGACACACTTTCATATGGTCTGCATCCTTGAGTCCATTAGATTGCGCTGGAAGAATAGTTTCTCTGTAGACTGCTCTTATTTAACAACTGTAAGGAGTTATTTTGACACTCACAGGCAACAAGGATGGCCAGACCAGGTGAAAAAAAAAGGTCACAGGATGAAAGCCTTAAGCTAGGAGGATATATTTTTGCTTGCCAGGTTTTTGTCTCTGCTAATCTTCAGTAGCCGATTGGTCAACTTGGCAAAACCACCACTTCCACTGTTTCTTTGATGGGAAAGAATAGACGCAAAATGAGTTTGTGGTGGTGCGTGGATTGCTGAGTGGGAAGTGCTGTCCTCAGGCGGGAAAACTGTTTATAGAATCATGGAATGAGCCAGCAGTGTGCCCAGGTAGCCAAGAAGGCATCTTGGCCTGTATCAAGAATAGTGTGGCCAGCAGGAGTAGGGAAGTGATGNATGATCTTAAAGGTCTTTTCCAACCTAAACGATTCTATTCTATGATTCTATGAAAACGCAAAGCTATACTCTGAAGAGGTGGTTAAGAAATCTTAACCCTGCAAAAGTGAAAGTGATTGAAATAACTCTTCAGGAAAAAAACCAACTAAGCATGTGATGGAAAATGAAAAGGTATGCTAAAGCTTTACCAGCAAAAATTGTTAGTCCTTACCAAGGAAGAGGGGAAAATCACCGATATCAGAAGCATGTGTCCTTTTTCTCTTTCCTGTCTAGCGAGCAATCAGTGAAGCATAATCTATTTGCTAAAACAGTACAGAAATTGGTATTTTAGGGCCACTTTCCGCTTGGTAATGCAACCTTAAAAATACAGTAGATAAAATCACGTTTTAGAAAAGCTTGGCTGCTCTAAATCCTGAATGAATCCTATGACCTGAGTAACTAAGAATCTAAGTCTTCTTTGTTATTTGTAAATGCGGTAGACCAAATAAATTGATGTTTTATCAATCAGGCGCTGTAGCCTGGGGATGGGATTTTCAAAGCATTGCAGATTAGCTGTGCTTGCTTTGAAATCATTCTAAATATCCTGATTGTTTCAATGAGAACAGAGTTTGATCACTGTTGAATGCATTTAAAATTTCTTCCTTTTTTACCATGTTTTCCAACTTTATATGAGCCAGACCACAGAATCTGGTCTTTATCATCTCCAGGACCCATGTAGTGACTCAGAGTTGTTGTTATAAATAAGCATATCGGGCACAAATCATCTCTTCAGGGAGCTCTGAGAAGGCGTGTAAATGCAAAAAGTTTTCAACATCACACATGCGAATTTTGACCCATCCTCTTGTTGACGTTCCAGGGAAAGCAAGTGCCAGTGAAAAACTCCCCCACCGTTCCCTTTTCAGTGCATGAATATTTTTCGGATTAACCCTTCATTTGTGATACCTTATTTTTTAAGTTGTGCAACAAGTATCAATCAGTCCTCTCTTGGAGGAGAAAGGCAAAGTAAACTGTAACAGTCTTAGTGAGGCAGTTAAAATTATTCGATTATGGGTTTTTCTTCCTTTGCAGAAGGCTTCCTGTTCTGCTACAAACTTTGTTCATCACATCCACTGGCCGAGTTGTGGGAAAATTAAGAAAATATGAGCCTTCGGCTATTCAGCTTGCTTTAAGTAAACAAAATACAAAGCTAGAAATGATGATGTAGTCACGATATACCGTTTCCTCCAGGAGAAATGTTTAAATTACACTACTGATGAGCTGAAGAGCACTGAGCGGCTAGTTTGTTCCAAGAATGCAGCTTGGAATTCATTGGGTAAAACATGGGTAGACGTGTGTTGATGAGGAGGAGAAGTAGCACTGATACAGCCCTTGCTTATTTTCAGACGGGTGTGTCTGTCTTGGGATAGGATTTGTGAGCATCCACAAACATAGCACTGCAGAAGCCAGGACAAAGAAAGTAGTTTATTCTCAGGCCCTATTCTGAGCGGATGCTCTTTTTCTCCATCTCCATTCCCAACATGAAGTTCAACCTGCAAAGCTCCTCTACAGTATTTCATTCTCTTCCCAAATTCAGCAACTTGAGAAGTGAACATCCCATCTTTCCCATCTCTTTCCTCTCGCTCTCTTTTGTGCCTCTCATGCCAACTCTGTTCTTGCCACGCTAGTTCATCCTGGCCATACAGACCCCTATCCAGAGCCCAAGGAATTCTGTTTCTCCTCAGTTCGATGAGCTTTGGGTCAGATCCATCACTAAGAGCTGATGAATTCCTCCGTAAGTAAAATGATGTAGTCAAAGATGATTCACAAGTTGTGCTATACTGTGCTTTTCAGCATATTTCTTTATTTTTCCAGCTTCTTGGGCATATTTAAGAGCTTGATCCGCATAATAAAATGGTAAAACCATATAAATTCATGTCCGTTTGATATATTTTTTTTAAATAAAATTCAAAAGGATGCTGAAAGTGTGGAATTTCAGCAGCTTGGTTTGTTAACCTCCCATCAAAACCAAATGTGTGAGAAACACTGCCTTCACAAGTAGTCAGTTCTGATTTGAAGGAAGTGTTTTCAAGAATGTGTGCTGTCGTATGAAGAAGGTCTCATCTCTTCTGTTGAGATAAATCTCTTACGGTATGTATCCTGATGCATGTAATAGAGGAGAGAAATTACCTCCCTGAGCAACAGATTTCCAAATGAACTGCTGCTTATACGCTACCTGCCAAAGCACAGAACAGCTAAATAATTTGTTAGTAAAGTTCACAGGAATGATACAAATATAAATGAGTGTAACAGGACGAAGCTAAGAGGAGATGGAGTTTAGGGAGCTCTTACCATGATGAATGGGACTTGCTTGGAGTTGAATATCAGAGCTGGGTTCTTCCACTACCAGCCAGGATCAGAGACTTCCAGTCTCCAAACAGTTTGTTGGCACTAGTGCAGTCCTATTTCAAAATGCCCAGATTTATATTTTCCTTTTGTATTGCATCTGTACAGGAGTCTGCAGCTACCGCAGTGATTCGGAGGCTGGTATAACCTTTCCGCAGTAGGCTGTTTTCTTTCTACACATAACAGCTTCCTACCCTGCGGAGCACTCTCACGGAGCGCTGCCTTCTGGAATCGCTGCTGCTGGTAAAAGCGGCTGCAGAGTGCGTCACGCACGGAGTTAGAGTATGGGCTTTACTCTGTACCATGCAGCAAAACCAAGGCAACAGCCATTTGGTAGCTAAAGCAGCAAGACACAGCTTGGCTCACAGCTTGATGCAAGCCCATCAAAGTCAGTCCAAAGCGTCTCCTTTATTTCTTCGGGTCTGTGCTCAGGGCTGTTGTTTCCCCTCCTGCTGAGGGTTCAGACCAGCGACTGGAAAGATGATGTGATCCTTGGCATATTTTCTGAGCTTGGTTTTTTGGCTGCGGCTCTGAGGTGGCTGGAATGAAGACCCTAAAATGGAGAGGCAACGAGCAAGTATTGCTTGTGACTTGTTGACTTGGCACCTGCATCGTTAGAACGGGCTCAGCCTGCAGGTAGCCTGTGGAATATTTGGTAAGATCGATGTGATCGCTTGAAGAGCCAGGAAGACCTGGCAAAGGCACATGGCAAGACTGTTTATATAAATAATGCTAGTGACAGGCACGTAATAACTGAGTTCCCGTCACGTTCCTATCAACAAGTGCTCAGACAAAGAGAAGGAAGAGCTGGGGTGTGGGATACTCCTCAAGTGCCCTACTTCTGTTTTCCACAAAATACTTCAGTTTTAAGCCCAGCAGAATTGGTGAGATCAAAACAAAGTCTATCAAGATGTATTAAAAGCCAACGTATTTTCAATTTCTAAATAATATTTGATGTTGCCATTAATCTTTGCAGCCATTAGTGTCACAGGGAGAAGTTTTAACTGCTATTATTAGTGCCTAAACAAAACAGTGTTTACAAGATGAACCTATTTTGAGCCTGGAAAAATGAGTTGCCAAGACCAAAAAAAGATGCTGCACTTAATATGCTTTCTGTTCCAAGAGTCACAGCAAAGCAGTGGTGTTGCTAACGAACCCGACTCCTCCTCTTGTTCTTTCTCACACCCCTGGTTTTTTCAGATTAGACCTAAGAAGGAAAAACAAGTGAAAGAAAAAAAAAAAAGAACTAGTCACGAGAGGTGGAGGGGAGGACTATCTCAGCAACAGTGGCTTATCTCCAGAACAACAAGTCTGTGTGTGAGGGAGGAAGATTTCTCGGCCAGAAATACCAGTCACAGGGAGATGTGTTGTCTCGGCTGCTGAGGGGTGAGGTTGTAAATTGGGTGGACTTACGGATCTGGTAGCTGAAGGATCTCAAAGGCCCTTGTGACAGTAGGCATATAGGCAGCCTTAGCTCTTCCTCGTTGGGAGCAACTGTGTGAGACTGGTTTCGGGAACAAGATCCGATAACTTTAGGGAACAAATCTTAGCACATTAAGAAAAAATAGAAAAAAATGGTAACTTCCGAACCTCACAAATTGATCACCTAGTCACGCAGAAACTTGAGGCTTTTTAGGTAAAACAAGCTCATAAGCTCCAAAGTGACATAGCAACATTTCTTTCATTGGAAGTCAACGATACTTTTCATCATTATCAATTTTTGTCAGAATGAAAGCACCTTTTTTGTACTTTTCCTCACGAAAAAGAAGAACCAAAGAGAGGGAACACCTCCCAAAGAGTATGCATCTGGGAGGTGTTTGGTGATGGGAATTTTGGATCTGGACTGATATGAAAGGAAACTGAATTTTAGTTTCAAAGAAAACCCAGAAAACTTCATCAAGTAAAAAAAAAAAAAAAAGACCCACATTGTTTTCAAAGGCATTGCTTATTTTTGTTCCTTTCTTTTACAGAGGCGAAATAAAGCCAATCCAAAACCATAGTTGTGCTTAAAAAGGATTGCAATTAAAGATTGTAAATAAGCACCAAGTTAGCAAGGAAAAATGTGCTGAAGCTGTCAATGAAAAGCTGCAGGAGACACCTACAAGGGAGGAGAGCGACAGGACGAGCAGTGAGAGTCTAAACCTCAGATTATAATCATGGATCAGCCTTGCCGGGAACCCGGGAGAGGGCAGAGACCAAAAGGAAGGACTTCAGCAACATGCATTGAAATCAGTCAGGAAAATAGAGAGGAAAACTGAGTGAGGGCCATGGGAAGAGCAGTGCCTGCAGGTGGAGAAGGGAGGTGTTCTGTGAGCAGCTGGAGGACGTTTCTTCCCTAGGTCAGGGTAGCAAGAGGGAAAAATAATTTTGTGAGTGATGGGACCACAGTGTAAGGATGTACAGTTGGGGGAAGAGCAGCCTTTCTGTTTGGAGTTGCATCTTTTCCTGATATATCAGAATAATTTAGATTTATTCCTATATATTTATCCTGGTTTGTTTTTTTTTTTAATCATGTTTATGTTGGCTGGTAAGATCTTAGATACAGTGCTTAATTCAGTATCCACCATGAAAGATAAGGTGCGATATTTGTTATCTGAATTACGTTGTGATCTGTGGAGGGAGTGATGCAGAGCGTCTCGTAACCCACTCTTACAAGAGGAGACATAGCAAGAGACATACCGTGGTGGGGCCTGTATCCCACCCTCTCGGGTCTGTCTATCTTCAGAGGGCTCAAAGCCCATTTCAGCTTCATTTATGCTATAAAGGCTCCTTTTTTAATCCTTAGTGTGTCAGCCAGAACAGTGTCCAACACACAAGAAAATGTATTTTTCTGGACCATTTATTGCACATCTTCCAGGAACTTGAATACGTTTTGCATCAGACGTTTATCCATATGATTGGTTTTTTTTCAATTCAGTGGAATAAGGTAATCATTAAAAAAAAATACTTGTAACAGTCTTCATTTTTGTAGCATGAGAAAATCAGGTCTCACAGAGAAGGAAGGAAACTGCAATTGGAAAAATCAAGTTCAGACTTTAATTAGGCCCTTCTTACTAGCGATATAATTTTCAAAAATATTTTGCATTGTGTAAGTAAACATCTAAACGAGGCCTCATTTAATCGCATTTTTTCTCTGTAGGAATGGTCAGATGAAGTGTTCAGTTTGGCAACAAATTTGTTGGCACAGAACATGTCAAGGGATGCCTTTCTGGAAAAAGCGTAAGTGGCCGTTGTATTTAATGCTGTGGGTGTTGCTCTTTTCTCTGCGTCATTTTCCTCTTTTCTTGTTAGTCACATTGTCATCTATTGTTTCTGCTTTGATGAGTTGTCACTTTTGTAAACACAAGCTGTCCTTTCTCATGGTTTTAAAAAGGCTCTTATCTAAACGTCATTTAAACAAAAATCTTGTTAGGGTTCTTCTTGCAAACTACTAAGTCGTAGCAAAAACCCAGAATTAAATGCCATCCTCCCCTTGTATACCAAAGTAGTAGCTTCAGCTGTAGTCTGAAGCTGTCCATTTAAAATGAAAGAATATTCTGGACTGACTTGCTTCTGGTTTATTTTCCCTTTTTTCTGTTACTGATCAAAAAATGAGGAATGCAAGAAGTCCTTTTCCCTGGGTGTAATCTCTCTGCTAATCTCTCTGGTTATCACGTGATTCAGAGGGAAGCTGTGAATCCATTCATCTAGATGGCTTTGCACAGTGCCTGGATCCCGAGTTGCTTTCAACAAAGTAGAAAAGCTGTTGATGAGAACGTTTGGGGTGTGAAAAACACACCTCCAAAAGGAAAGAGAAGTGAAGCTGAGATTAGCGATTCTCAGCTGAAAGATAAATGCACGTGCTGAGGGAGTTTTGCGTAAGTGAATAGCGTGGAGAACAGCATCATAAAGCCTACCAGATAATGATACGGTAATGAACCGGGGTATTTGCTGGCCTTTTGGAGTTCTAAAAGGGAAGATATACCCTCCCCAGCCTATGAGTTGGCTGGTTAAATTCAGCTTTGTGTCTCCCCCAAGCACCTTCTGATTTCTGCTCGGTCCAGCTTAATACCTTTTTCTGGACTTTCTAAGGCTGTACATGCCTGATTTCATTAGATGCACGCATATTTAGTCAGAAAGTTCCCAACTGCTTAACTTTAATCCGACATATGTATTCCTAGGTGCCTGTTCTGGGAAGGTGGGAAGGGTGGGAGTGGAGGTCCTTCTCGTAGCGTTCATTGTGGTGCAGCTGAAGTCTTCCTTCAGTTCCGTAGGTTGTAGACGAGTTGCAGGAGTGAGTTGATATTACTGTTTCCATGCACCTTACCACTCAAATCCTCAGGTGGCCAGCGGACTTTGCTGACAGGTCTGTAACAGGGAGCATCGTAGCTGTACCTAATGGGCGGTTTTGTGTCAGATTGACAGGAGGAACATCTTATCGTACCGTATAGTAGAGCCAGTCTAATTCGGAGCTATTTTTCTGTGATTGTTCAAGCAATATTAATTAAAGATGAAGTCACTGGACACATTGCGTAGATTCAGTAGCAGGCAAGCATGGCATGCCTGTGTCTTTTTCTTTTTCCGCTAATTAATAAATCACTTGGGAACTGTAGGGTTTCCAGGGTCCTCTGCACAAATGCTGAATCACAGTCACTTAAGAAATCTTCGACTTTGAAGATTAAAAAATATTTCCTCGTTATAATTACTCTATTAAGCAAAGGGTTGGTTGCAGTCCTATCAGAACCCTGTTCTTGAAATAGAAAAGTAAATTGCATTGGAGCAGAATTAGAAAGTTTTTTTTTCCTTTGTGGCATTCAGTCCCTCGCAGTGTTGGAAGTGCCAGTAATAAACAGCTTGAGCAGCTCTCGTGTGCTTTGGTCAGATGAGAAAAATAGGGTTAATTTGGGAGGAGGGGTGGTTAATAAAAACTGCCCTTTTGGTTATAAACTGCTCATTCCTCTGTTGTAACACTGCAGTGTATTTTTGTGTTGGAGTGCAAAAATGGACTGTGGAGTACGTTAGTACTGAAATACTGAGCGGTGCAGTAATGAGCAAAGGGTGACTGCACTGTGGAAACCTTGGCTCAGCGTTACGTCCAGCGTTTGTCGATCTTGGAGACAGCACGGCACTGCTGAAGTGAGTCTATTCGGCTCCTACCGATGGGAGTATCTCCTAACAGGCTTTTTAACAGGAATAACATGCTTAGTTTTCTTAGATGGATGGATAATGGCTGCAGGGGAAAAAATAGTGTCCCATGTGTAACAGAGAATTTGGGAGGAAAAAAGGTGGCGAGTACTGGTGGGAGCTGACTGTTCTTCAGACGCACATTTTTAGTTTGCTTTAACTGAAGTTCAGATTCCCCCCCCCCCATTTTCTTTTATTTCTAGCTTTCTTGGTTGTAGAGGAAAACATTAAATGTGACCAGAATGCACTCAAAAGTTTCAAAAAATAAAAGGCAAAATAAAAGAAACCTTTTTTACTAACCGCTGCGACTTTTTCTTTTCAGTCTAGCTCGGTGCTGGGAGATGGGGCAGAGGGGATAATATTTTTGTTTGATGACACAGTAGCACAAGAGATTTCGGTTTCCAAAAGATGCCTATGAGGAGACAAGGATTTGTGAAAATGTTCCTATCCTAGTTAGAGATATTAGCACGTACTTTGGTTTTGAAGTGGTTGCTAATGGCATTTTTCAGTTGGGAAGAAAAGGAAAGTTTATTAGAACCATGCAGTTTCTTTTCCTTTTGGTAGGCCAGCGGGTAGAGTGAAAAAGTTTTTTGGGGTTGTTTGGTTTTGGGGTTTTTTTTCCCCAACAACAACAACAAAAATCCTCTGAAATACTTAAGTGTTGCCATATTTTTCAGCAGATCACATTACTGCAAAACTCATTTATAGCTTTAATTATATTCAAGTGGAAGAGATGAAGCATTCAAAAAGTTATGCTTTTTGCAGGCTGCTGCTAGTTGACATTATGCTGGTAACCAGTAGTCCTCGCATACTGGCAGGATCATTAGATAGCAGCTGTAGGCCCAACTGCTTCTCATTAAAGCTCCTGGATGACTCCTGTTTCAGTAGGCTTTGAATCAGTGTGTTGAAAGATTTGAACACAGAAAGATACATCCTCATCCCGCTGCCTTAATGAGCGTGTGAGAGAAGTCACAGGTCCGGAGATATTGAGATGCTCTAAATACTCGGTTCAAAAGCTGGATAATTGCCTGCCTGTAAGATGGTTTCAGCGTGTAATTTTTAAATTGCTTCACACGGGAAATGTCTTGGGCTTGCCGAGGGCTGCTAAATATACTGACACTCTTGCTGGTGCGGAGACATTTCAGTTGCCAGCCGTTTGACTTCCTTCCAGCTGAGAAGTGACAACATTTAGGGTCAAACGGAGAAAACTTCACAGATCTGTACTAGGGAGGGCTTAGGGAGGCAGGGATGTTGGCGTGCAACATCCAGGAGATTTTTCAGCCTCTGGAAAGGAGTACAGCCACCTTTCCAGGCAAATCATGTAGCCTATGTGCCACAATTCAGTCTGCTGATAGACTGGCATGCAGCCTGGGTAGGAAGGAGCTTGGGGGAATGATAAATTTGTGCATTAACGGTATTTGCAATGTCCTGTTGCAAGACAGACAGTATTTGACACTACAGGTGCATTACTGTTGATGGAAAAGGTATTTACTGATTAATGATATCCCAACAGGTTTTCATATTGGGCAAAAGAGATGAGCGGAACTTGCCATGTGATCAGGACAACGGCGTTGAGCTATATAATTGGTGGAGAGGTGAATGCCGTAAATGCTTGAAAATGCTGTAAAAATAAAACAGGATGCTTTTCTTTCCACAGTTACACAAAACTTAAGCTGCAGGTGACTCCAGAAGGGCGCATTCCTCTGAAGAAGTAAGTTCTGTTCCCCTTCCTTACCATGTAGTCTCCTCTGACTTTCTAGTGTGAAACATGTTTGAGATGTCAGAGACATGTTGTGAGGATAAATGTATTCAAATTGCATATTGCTGGGGTAATAGGAAGAAAGCAGTGATGACTTGTTCAAATAACTCTCTTGCTGTAACAGGGGCTTGCGTGGGGTAGAGTTAAACTCATTGTGTTACGGAGCAGCCAGCCAAACAGAAATAAATAGCTAAAGATGCGATAGGCTGGGGAGTGATGTTCGGTCTTTAAGCCACATGGGCCATCAAGGCATGTCTTTATGCCAGTTCCCTCTGGTTTGTCTTTGTTTTGCAGCATATACCGCTTGTTTTCCGCTGACAGAAAACGGGTAGAAACTGCATTAGAAGCTTGTAATCTTCCATCTTCCAGGGTAAGCATCTGAATTTTTTTCTGGCCCTGACAAAGTGTTGCTTGTATTCAACGGTGTTTACTCTCTATTGACTTGAGGGCAATTTGTTCAAGGCTGATCATGCTGTGCTGGCTTTGCTGCTGGAGAGGTCCTCAGCAGCTGGTTTTTCTTTCCCACACAGAAGTTCCTGATACCCATCTGCAAATCTGAGTACCTTTGATTTGAAATTGTGTAGGGACCAGGAGTGCCTGGAAGAAGTGCGAATAGATTCAAGGAAAGGGCAGCGGGTTGTGTGACCTGTCCTGGAAAAATCCTGTGAGAGTATTTTAAGAGTCAGTGACTGCTGTACGCTATTCAAGGCATGATTTCAGAGCAGTGTTAGCCCAAGGTGTAACTAATAGTGTAATCTGTTTCCTTCTCACAAAAAAAAAAAAAAAAAAAATCTGTAGCTTGAGTTAAATGACGATTTAAACTCACTGTAACTTATCTAAAAGGTGTATGGCGTAAATGTTGAAATGCTATAGTGTCAAAGCTGTTAATGCTGCAGGGATGCAGCCATTGTATGCTGCTAATCCAGGAGCTCTCCTCATCCTGGAGCATTTGCAGGATGTTATCTCACCCTCAGGAAGGCTTTTTCAAGAGCAATGAGCTCAACCAGGTAATTCTAGTTAACGCTGGAGTGAAGATGTCCTTAGTCTTTCCTCCTAGGTGGAGATTCTCCTCCAAGAAGCTTCTTGCAGGATAATTCCTACGTTTGGAGGTCTTCAGAGGTGGGGCAGAACGAGTTGCAACAGAGGAGTGCCTGCATCTCCTAATCCCTCGCTCCTGTAGAAGACAGTGATGTGATGTTCACTCAGCCTTTGCTTCCCTAATGATTTCTTCATACAGCCAATTCCTACAGCTCCAGAAGATCAACAGGGCAAAACCTTCACAAGCCAAAGCTCAGATACCCCTTACCAACGAGACCTTCTTTCATAGGTTTGGGAGCTTAATTCCATGAAATTCCAAGGAAGGCCTGTAAAGTAGGTATAAAGGATTATAACAACCTTATCTGAAGTGAGGTTGGGAGGTCAGAAACATGGAAAGAATAATTTTAAAGATGGATTTTTAGTTAATTGTTAGCAAACAAGATAAAATGTGCACAAAATCTCTGAAGCTTTGCTTTTTGAATCAATCTCTTTGTTACTTCTGTTTACTACATATCTTTGAAAGAAAAAAAAAATCTAAACATCACTGGAGTCTTTGAAAGAAACTGCAACCTTTTTCCGCTATTTATTTAAGTAGAGCCAACTTTACATACACACTGCTGGATACTTGTTGCTGGGATACCATCTTGACAATTGTTCATAATATAAAGTAGATCCTTTCTTTGGTCGGGAGAAAAGAGAAATATACTTCATGCAGCAAAGAAAGCTGTTGATCATCTTGGAAGAAATATTTTAGAAGCTAAGTGCTTAAGAAGCATGAAACTCTGAATCTCGTAGAGGTAATGGAGTAAAGAAAATCAGTTCTTCAAATACAGCTCTTTTGCTTTGTGTTCCTGTTTATATGAACAAGTAAAATTCTTAGCTTCAACTTCCAGCTTTTCTGTCTCATTGTACTAGAGGAAAAATGGTGTTCCTATAGAGTCTTGGAAGAGGCCTGGACTCTTCCTGATATTTATGTCTTTATAAATATCAGGGAATCTTGCTCAGCAAAATCACACCAAATTATTCAGAGAATTCTTGAAAGTCCGTCATGGACATTAACAGCTTAGGCTTTTTGTTTGTTTTTTTTTATATTCGTGCCTCATGAAGATCCCTCTAAGAATTTTCTCTCAAGGTTTCATATAAAAAACCACACCCCTCATTTTTTAGGAACGTACGAGACTCATTGGCCATGAGTTTCACATGTTTTGCTGCACCTCTCGGAACCTGTGGATGACCCTAAAACACAAAATGAAATTCACAGTCATGGGTAAGAGGATGTCAAGTCAGCATTTATCAGTCTCTTCCTGATTCATACCGTCAGGGTTGGGACAGTCTTACACAGTGACCTGAGCATAGGGCGACCTGAGCTATGCTGCTGGCGTGGAGTATCACTGCATGGACTTGTCTGTGGCANAAAAAAAAAATCTAAACATCACTGGAGTCTTTGAAAGAAACTGCAACCTTTTTCCGCTATTTATTTAAGTAGAGCCAACTTTACATACACACTGCTGGATACTTGTTGCTGGGATACCATCTTGACAATTGTTCATAATATAAAGTAGATCCTTTCTTTGGTCGGGAGAAAAGAGAAATATACTTCATGCAGCAAAGAAAGCTGTTGATCATCTTGGAAGAAATATTTTAGAAGCTAAGTGCTTAAGAAGCATGAAACTCTGAATCTCGTAGAGGTAATGGAGTAAAGAAAATCAGTTCTTCAAATACAGCTCTTTTGCTTTGTGTTCCTGTTTATATGAACAAGTAAAATTCTTAGCTTCAACTTCCAGCTTTTCTGTCTCATTGTACTAGAGGAAAAATGGTGTTCCTATAGAGTCTTGGAAGAGGCCTGGACTCTTCCTGATATTTATGTCTTTATAAATATCAGGGAATCTTGCTCAGCAAAATCACACCAAATTATTCAGAGAATTCTTGAAAGTCCGTCATGGACATTAACAGCTTAGGCTTTTTGTTTGTTTTTTTTTATATTCGTGCCTCATGAAGATCCCTCTAAGAATTTTCTCTCAAGGTTTCATATAAAAAACCACACCCCTCATTTTTTAGGAACGTACGAGACTCATTGGCCATGAGTTTCACATGTTTTGCTGCACCTCTCGGAACCTGTGGATGACCCTAAAACACAAAATGAAATTCACAGTCATGGGTAAGAGGATGTCAAGTCAGCATTTATCAGTCTCTTCCTGATTCATACCGTCAGGGTTGGGACAGTCTTACACAGTGACCTGAGCATAGGGCGACCTGAGCTATGCTGCTGGCGTGGAGTATCACTGCATGGACTTGTCTGTGGCAGTACAAACTTCAGCATCTGTTCTTTAGCAAATTCCCTGTATATGTGCTTGCCGGGAAACCTCGTGGGACATGTAGGCGCTGTATTTAGAGTGAGAGGAGGAAGAGTTCTCATTGCCTTGAAGATTGTCTTCATCCTGCTCTAGAAGAATAGCACCAGAGAGGTTCCCCAGAAGTGCTGAAAACAAACTATTTCATGTTTAGGGACCTTAGTAAGGGATGGATTCTCTGCAGCGCTGAGTGCTCTAGCCCTGATTTGGCTGCACAGTTGAGCATGACTGCAATGGGATGACCGTGGACTTCAAGTCAAGCACATTTCCAAAGCATTTATTTATTTATTTATTTATTTATTTATTTATTTATTTATTTATTTCTGGCTCAGACCTGGCATGTGTAAAGTCTTGCAGAACCAAGCCCTGTGTGACCTGATTTTCGGCAGCATTTGTCGTCCAGCAGATCTGACATCAGAGGAATATTTATATAGATGTTTAAATGCAGTTTTAAAAAATGCCAATGAGTTTTTGAGTCTGGCATCTGATTCCACTATGATTTTTTTTTTTTTTAAATCTTGGNGTAGATCCTTTCTTTGGTCGGGAGAAAAGAGAAATATACTTCATGCAGCAAAGAAAGCTGTTGATCATCTTGGAAGAAATATTTTAGAAGCTAAGTGCTTAAGAAGCATGAAACTCTGAATCTCGTAGAGGTAATGGAGTAAAGAAAATCAGTTCTTCAAATACAGCTCTTTTGCTTTGTCTTCCTGTTTATATGAACAAGTAAAATTCTTAGCTTCAACTTCCAGCTTTTCTGTCTCATTGTACTAGAGGAAAAATGGTGTTCCTATAGAGTCTTGGAAGAGGCCTGGACTCTTCCTGATATTTATGTCTTTATAAATATCAGGGAATCTTGCTCAGCAAAATCACACCAAATTATTCAGAGAATTCTTGAAAGTCCGTCATGGACATTAACAGCTTAGGCTTTTTGTTTGTTTTTTTTTATATTCGTGCCTCATGAAGATCCCTCTAAGAATTTTCTCTCAAGGTTTCATATAAAAAACCACACCCCTCATTTTTTAGGAACGTACGAGACTCATTGGCCATGAGTTTCACATGTTTTGCTGCACCTCTCGGAACCTGTGGATGACCCTAAAACACAAAATGAAATTCACAGTCATGGGTAAGAGGATGTCAAGTCAGCATTTATCAGTCTCTTCCTGATTCATACCGTCAGGGTTGGGACAGTCTTACACAGTGACCTGAGCATAGGGCGACCTGAGCTATGCTGCTGGCGTGGAGTATCACTGCATGGACTTGTCTGTGGCAGTACAAACTTCAGCATCTGTTCTTTAGCAAATTCCCTGTATATGTGCTTGCCGGGAAACCTCGTGGGACATGTAGGCGCTGTATTTAGAGTGAGAGGAGGAAGAGTTCTCATTGCCTTGAAGATTGTCTTCATCCTGCTCTAGAAGAATAGCACCAGAGAGGTTCCCCAGAAGTGCTGAAAACAAACTATTTCATGTTTAGGGACCTTAGTAAGGGATGGATTCTCTGCAGCGCTGAGTGCTCTAGCCCTGATTTGGCTGCACAGTTGAGCATGACTGCAATGGGATGACCGTGGACTTCAAGTCAAGCACATTTCCAAAGCATTTATTTATTTATTTATTTATTTATTTATTTATTTATTTATTTATTTCTGGCTCAGACCTGGCATGTGTAAAGTCTTGCAGAACCAAGCCCTGTGTGACCTGATTTTCGGCAGCATTTGTCGTCCAGCAGATCTGACATCAGAGGAATATTTATATAGATGTTTAAATGCAGTTTTAAAAAATGCCAATGAGTTTTTGAGTCTGGCATCTGATTCCACTATGATTTTTTTTTTTTTTAAATCTTGGCTACTTTTGGGCAGTAGTGGTTTGGAGCTTTTTGTTGTTGTTGGGTATTTCTGTTTCTTTGGTTTGGTTTTAGTCAAAAGTGCCTTAAATAGAATTTGAAGAGCTTTATTTTAGTCGCCTGTTTGGCTGTGAAGACTGGTTTCTGCCTTCCAGTTAATGTGGAAGTTCACAATGAAGCACCAGTGAGCTTGAGTGTTAACTCAAAATAAAACAACTAGCTATTGAGTCCTGTCTGTGCAAATAATCTGAATTAGCTGTTGTGCTGCCAAATATATAACAGCATGGATACAGATGTTCTAAAAGCAGGCAGGTTATCAGAGGAATCATAAATCAGCAGTGCTTGAAATTAGTAGAGAGTCTTAATCACAGAATAAAATTGAATGCCAAAATTCAGCAAAGCCAGAAATGAGGGATGCTCTCATGTGATACAGAAAGTTTGTGATTTGTTCATTGGTCTCAAAAAAGAGATGAGCGCATAAGGTGTGTGGGTGGTTCCACTGCAATGTGAATGGCTCAGGCCAGGATGAGGAAAGGGGCAGTGTATTTTAATCCTTTTCAGCAGGCAGCATTTTGGAATCCAAAGATAGTTGTCTGAGGTTGTGCCTGGGGTGGCAAATGCTTGCAGCAAGGCTTTCATCTCCCATCTAGATCTCCATTTCATAGCCCACCGATTATGTTACTGGTAGGAAATAATGAGTTATTAAAAAATGCTGTATTTATGCCTGAAGACTAGTGTTAGTTATTCTCCTTGTAGATAGACCTTTGTAGATATATGTTGGGAAACTAAGGTATATTTTCTTAATTGAACCAAGTGGCAAATAAAAGCCTGGATCTCAGGTTATCGGAAAAGACTCACATTTTGTTCAGTGTTGAGTACCTTCAACTCCCCTGTAAACGAAAAAATATATTAGGTCAATGGGAGACTAATTTTGTGGTAATTACAGAATCAACATCTGAAATGCCCTTAGGAGAAGTGCTGACTGAGGAGCAGTAGCCTGCTGAATAGGGATTATATGTAAGGGAACAGAGGAGAATGGGGTGCCAGCTTTAACAAGAAAATTCACAAGCTTTATGAGTCCTGGCCCTTAGGAAAACATAAGTATCAGCAGTTCTCCTCTCAACTGAAAGCACTGCAGCTCAAATTTATCAAAGTGTAGTAGGTGCAGTTTCACACGTAGTTCTGCGTTGCTGACGGCTGTCGCTGAAAGGAGCTATTTCCATCCTCCAACTTCAGGTTACAAACTTCTTCATCCACCCTTGCACTGGATTTGGCAGTTGTGCTGTTGGTGAGTTACCTGGCTCAGTGAGCTGATCCCACGGTAAAGTGTGCGTGGGGTTGTTTTGGCCGGGTCAGTTTTGAACCAGTTCACCCTGCAGCCACTTGCACAGTCTGCCAAAAAAAGAAAGGCACAAGGGTCTAATGACTGGTGACCTTAGACCATTGAAGCCTGGAGATGGATAGCCAGGTGGAGCAGGGAAGCAGCCCAGAGTGAGCTGGGTCCGGTTCAGTCTGCACTTGTGGACAGAAACGCTGAACGATGGTCAAGGTACAAAAACCTCTCAGGCCTCTGCAGGTTTCATAGATGAAAGGAGAGAGAAAGTGACGGCTGTGGCATTCATTCATTTATTTATTTATTTAACCTAAAGCAGGAAAAATACAGAAAAGTTTCCTTCTGCCTAACAAAGGCTTGAATCGATGCTTCTGGTTCCCTTGGCAACGGTGTTAAACAGGCAGAATAAATAAAAGCAACGATTTCCTCTATCGGCAGCTTGCTTCTGAGACGACCAAATTCAATGGCGTTTAAAAGCAAATGGCTTTGTGCCCAAACTGCAACACCAAGTTACAATTTTCCTCCTCCCGTTCATCAGATTTGGGAATTATTTTGGAGCCATGGAGAGGCATCACGTGGGCCCACGGTGCTCCCTCTGACTACCTGTCATAGCTTTTGGTGAAGATAGCTTGTATGGAGGAATCTCAAAAATTAGATTTTTAGTATTTGCGTTTCGCAGGTTTTGTGTTTTCCTCTTTCTTGTTCCTTTATAAGGTTTCCTCTGCACAAATGTTATGCTTTGCAAAGCCCACAACAATTTATTGTCGTTTAGACAATTATTCTATCACTCGATGACCCTTCCCTACCCAGGAAGGGAAATTGGGGAAAAAACAAGGAAACCTGAGGATTGAAATATAAATAGATTAAGACTAGGTCATTAACATTAATAACACTAAGGAACCCATATGGATCCCAATACCAATATTCAAGGATTATACTCGGCCAATTCTATCTGTAGGAAGCTGTGCACTCCCAACAGTGGACAGCAAATGTCGGACACTGCGAGCTCTATGGCTTCTGGAGGAAGGGAAGGGCTCAGAGGTCCAGCACCAGGGCAAGAAGTTCTCTGGATCGCAGCCATCAAGGGAGAGAGCACTTCACAGCAAACTTTCTAATTTATCTTGAATTTGACGTTCATGGTATGAAATAATCCTGTTGGCCAGCTTGGGTCAAGTGCCTGGGTCTTGCTCCTCCTCATCCCTGCACCTGGCTAACTCAAAAACACTGAGACCTTGAAACCCCCACACCGTAGCTGGCTGTAAAGCAAATATTTTAACAAATTCAGACAGGAGGGTCTTCTAAAAGTACAGTTTTCCCAAGCATTAGAAGAGAGATTAGTCCTGTGTTAGTCAAACTCAAGCAAAGGACAACAAAATGCAAGCTTCTGTGCCATTTTCCTTTCTAGGCACACTGATGCAAAGGCAGAAGCCAGTGAGCACACTGCTACTGTTCTGTGCCGAAAAAAGCTTTGCACCTTCTTTGGGGTCCTCATTCCTTCCCAGCCCTGCTAAAGAAGCAGCCCCTGCTGTCTTCTGCAAAAACTCTGGAGCTTGAAAGCAGCTCATGCAAGTGGGAGGAGGGCTCTTGAGCTTCATGCGAAGGACTGTTTTCCTTATCCAGTCCAGTAATTCCCTCCAATTAAAACCAGTAATTCTATTTTTTCAGGTAAAAGCCAGCAGGTATAATGGGGATGATGAAAGTATCATCTAGAAGTAGCGTTAAATGTAAATTGTTCTAAATTTTAAAAAAATGTAAGAAAAAAATGCTTGTATCTCTTCTATAGGAGAGCATTTTTATGAATTTCTGTAAAAGAAATGTGATTGCCAAATGCGATACTTTGAGTGTTTAGGACAAAGACGTATGGAAAAGCTACGCTGCATGAGTCTTGCCCAGAATTGCCGTATCTTGAACATGTATCTTCAGGAAGGAAAAGGAGACGTTTCTGCTGCTGTCAGAGAACACGAGTATTAATACTGCCTCAGTGACCCAGTTCATTCCCTGATTCTTTGAAAGCTTTGGAAAGATGAGTGACGTGCTTGTCCTCTGTAACGCTGCCATTTCGCTCGCTGAAGCAGGCGGGCTCAGCACCGCTGGCTAGCCACCCCGCTGGGACCGAGCTCAGAGGCTTGCTCAGGGTTGCTATACCTGTTCATGCTATAGGTAATGTGGTTTGATGGAGACATGTCCTTTCTTTTTTCTTCACGAGTGCTCAGAGAAAGAGCCTTATGGAAAATAAGATGATGAATGTATTGGTATTTTTTTTAAAGACGTACTCTTTAAGCTGCTCTGTTATTTAGGGGAATTTATTATTCTGTAAAATCCGGGTTTCTGTAGGTTGCAGGAAGCAAATCAAAAGAAGTGCAGTAGTGAGTGATCTGTTTACAAAGAGCTTATAAAAGTGCTGTATTGTTCTTTTGCTATTTTTTTCCCGTTTTGCAGAATGATTCAATCCCTCAAGACGACTTCACGCCAGACGTGTACAGGGTGTTCTTAAACAACCTCTGCCCTCGGCCTGAGATCGACCACATCTTTTCTGAGTTGTAAGAAAAGACGCTCATTTATTTATTTATTTATTTATTCCCCTTCACTGATTTTCTGGGCTGGGAATGGCAAAGTTATTTAGACTACAGCACCACGCAGCAATTGCCATGAACAGATTTCAATATCAAGCAGGACCATTATTTAACCTTTGATCAAGGGTTCCTTCTCTCCCAAGCTTTTGTCTCTGTTTCTAATGCCTGGAGTTTTAAAGTAATTTGCTCCTAGAGGAGCAGAGCTGCTGGGTCTTGTTTTTCTGTATGGATTAGGATAGTTTAGGCTTCCGTGAAAGTAAAGGAAGAAGAGTAATAAGCAATAACAGCATGCAATGGGCGTGAGAATATGTATAATCACCCCCAAAAGCTTAATTAGGAGTTGCAAAAAATGCAGTAACTTTTCGGATTTGTGCATCATGAATTCACACCATGAAATTACATTAGCAGCCAGCTACAACTGATTTCATACGTTCGGTTACAAGCCATATAACTCACGTTGCTTCTACCCCTTGCAGCAAGTGGTTGTACTTCCCAGTTTCAGCAGAGCCTGATCAATGGAGTCAGCACGCGAAGCAATATGAAAGCAAAGTAATTTCCAAAATACATCCCGAGACCACCAAAGCAATTAGTGAATGTATCTTTGCAACATGGGTGTGCTCACGTCCTCCTTTTGTGCTTATTTTCTCTAAGGTTGAGGAACTCAGCCTTGACCTAGTTTGCTCCCATTGAACCCGGGGGCAGACTTCCCATTGCTCTCTCGCAGAGGAGAAGTAGGCCAGTGCCGAGTGCTGTAGACAACCCTAAGCACGTCACCTGGCTTGGAGGCTTCCTGGATCTCCATCTGGGTACAAATTGTACCTAAACTCTGCTCTTCTACTAACTCTCTAAATAGGCATCTTTTTACTTGCTTTGCAGAGTGCCTAGCATTTTTTAGCAGGTTTATAAAAATAAAAAAAAAAAACAACAAACCCAAACCAAAAAAAACCCAACCTCAAGCAAATACTGGAATAATGAAGTCAGGGCTGCTTTTATTCAGCAAGAAAACCAAATAGTTGGGTCAGGAATGCCAACGGAGTGTTTGTGGGAAGCTCAGGACTGAATTCCATGTCATTTTCTTTTACTTTTTTGAATTGCTTTGTTCCAGGAGTACAGAGGAATGAAAAGCTTTTAGCATTGCTCTGACTCTTCCCGTTGATGTCAGTAATGCCGAACGCTTTTAAAAATCTTACTCCTAGATGTTTGACCGAGAATGTTTGTCATTGCATGCTGGCAAAGTAAATTAGTCCAGAGACACAGTGGGACAATGTTTTTGTTGTACAATAGTTTGAATCTTGTTTCGGTTTCCCTGAGAAATTACAGAACATTGAACAAGATTTCAAGGAAACGTATTCCTTTTGGGGTTTTTTTACTTATTTTTATGGCTTTGCTGTTGCTTTAATTTTTCTCTAGTGGTGCCAAGAGCAAACCATACCTTACTGTTGATCAGATGATGGAATTTATAAATTTTAAGCAACGTGATCCACGATTAAATGAAATCCTTTATCCGCCGTTAAAACAAGAACAAGTTCAACAACTGATTGAGAAGTATGAACCCAACAGTAATCTAGCAAAGAAAGGTCAGTGGTTTTTACATTCTCGCTGTACTAAGTTTCTGATTTGAAACAATGACTTAATTATCCTACATACATGCTAAAGCAAAATTAGGTTCAGAATCAAATTGCCATTCCGCTCATTTACTTTTGGATCATACAAACCTGTGAGACGTTGTGTGGTGCATTTTTAAATGTATTTGGTTGGGATCAATTTAGGAAGGATGAGGCTGGTTTCAGTATTTAATTTTCAGTATGTGTAATTGATTGTTTAGAACCGTTGCTGTGGTGTGCAAACTTCAGCAGAAACCTTACTATCACAATGACTATTTACCGGCATCTGAAATGTAAAATTTAAAGAAACAATCGGTGGCATTGAAATTAAGACGATGATAATTCTGTCATTTAATAATAAGTCCAGCCCTCTGCTTTCTGATAAAGTGGTATGCAAAGTAAGATGTGAGGGTAGCTGAGTGTGTTTCATGAGATAATCACAGAAAATTCCTTTTTGAAAATCTTGAGTGTTGTCAGCGCTTAACTGGGCATTTTGCCAAAACCAGCAAGAGGACTCCTGCTCAAATCTCTGCAGATTTTTGCTACTACCACAAGTCTTAAAATAGCACTGAATTTGTGGCTGCATCCTGTTTTATTCCAATCCACATATCCTCACGATTACCCCAACTTTTAATGTGTTTATACCTTAAAAATTTAGGGCCATGGGAATATCCTGAAAAACGGATCTAACATGAAAAAAAAAAAAAAAGGTTTGGTCCAGAGATTTTGGATCCAGAGGAAAGGCAATGACATCTTTCCCAAAAGTCCAGAGGTTAACTGAAGGCACTCCCACCCCTCTCACTGGAAGCCTTCTGACCTAGATGTCTTCCTGAAGGAAACCTGAGGCTCTTGATGCCACAATCAACTTTGTCTCAAGGCAAAACACTTGTAATTTTTCTCAAAAGGCTTCTTATTTTTCTAGTCCAATCAAATGTAGTGTTTCCAGAGGTTTTGATGGAAAGCTAAATCCAGTTTCTTTGTCATGCTTATGCAAACTATCTTTTGACGTCAGTGAGAATACTAGCATGAGTAGATGAAAACACATTGTGACCTCCTCTCTCATCCGTTGCAAATGTTATGATACTGCTCTGCGCTTACCCTATTTCACATCAGCGACAGGAAATTCTGGTACCTAAAAGATCATTCTTATTACCTAAATATTAGCACCAAATAAAGGATTTATTAGGAGGTGGTGTGCTGGTGTGCTACCAGAACACCAAAGTCAAAATGAAATCACGTTCTGACCAGCAATAAGGAGGAAGCATGAAACAAACCTCAGAAAGAAGGGTGTCGTGGTGGTGTTTGCTAGCACCCTCCAGGTAGGATTTGTGGGACATCTCCAGCTTACCCTAATTTATGTTGGTGCACACATTTGCGGCAGGCACTTGCTCTTCCATAGGTGCCTCTCTTCCTGGATATGATTTATATTGCTCTTACAGAATCGGTTCTCACAGAAAATGCTGAGTTTAAGAAGGGAAGGGCAGGTCGTAGGAAGTTAATTCCTTTTGTGTTTTGTTTTGTTTTTTTTTTTTCTCTTCAAACTTGTGCACCAGTGTCCAGCAAACTCCGGCAAAGCTTGCACAACCTGCAGGTCACCTCCATGCTGCAGACACCACCTCTTATTTAGCACCCTGTCTGGTGGCTGAGCTACGGTAGCTGGCCCATTCTGCTGATCAGGCCCCAGTGCAAATCCCAAGCATACTGCCTTGCAATTACAGGAATTGGCTAATCAGGACTGACACAGGGACACAATATTTTCTGTACATCTGCTCCAAGTGGGGAATGCAATTCACTGTATATTAAATGAAGTGTAGGTGTGCGCTCAATCCTACACTCATAGAATAATTGCAAACAAATGCTGCATGTCTGTAAAATGTCACCAAAATATAACAGTGCATATTCAAAATAATGATTTATCCTTTTAATATGATGTTTTGTAAAAGCGATTGTCGCTCAGGCTTCCTGCTGTTGGAAAGGACTGTTCATAGGCTGAACTGCAAGGATGGCAGACCAAAGTGACGTGCTTCAGTGACACTTTTCCTGCCACTGAAACTGTGCTCACTTGGGCTACTGAGCAGAGACGTTATTTTCAGTAGGCTGGTGGATGTTCAAACAGCAGTTAGATGTAGTCCACTGTTATACACCCATGAATTTGTTGGCCTTAACTTCCCACCTCTGCTACTCGAAATATATTCTGCTACATTTCTTGTGGTGGCATTGCTTATGTCCCCTTATTTGCCGGCGCCAAAGTCAGTGGAGAGGTGGGGATGGCTGTCAGTTAAAACAGAACAAGTAGAAGCCTTAGGGCACCCAGACCAGCAGCTAACAGGGCTAAGAAGGTAGCAGAAGCCTTCATCCAGCATAGTTCTCAAAGAAAACGGGGCCCAACAGCTCCATGAAGAGAGATGGGCTTAGGGTCATTGTCCACGTGCTCCTTTATGCTCCTGTATTTCGAAGTGAGCTGGAAGAGGTCCCAACAACTCCTCAGGATTAATGGGGTACACCAAAAACTAGAAGAGCAGCGTAGGGAAGAGAGGAGTAGTGTAACAGAGCACATGAGGCAGAGGTAATGATGTGAGAGAATTACATGATAAACAGCAGGATGGGAAATTGAGTTACAGGTGGCCTAAGGATGACTTCATCGCTGTTGTACCAGAGCAATGCAATTAAATAAGTGGACTTTTGGAGCAGTTTTGCAGAGTTTGGGCTCAACAAGCAAGCCAGAAGATCTGACAACATAGTATATGTATTTGTTCTTTCTTGGCAATGAGAAGTTACTCCTTTGAAGTAAATCACAGATACAGGTCCAGAACAGAAGAAAATACCATAAAGAAATTTAAAAGTAGTGATTAACCGCTTCTTGTGAGTAATGAGTGATTTGAAGTACTTTGTGGTGGTAGAGACTTTAAAGGCTTGTTTGCGTGAATTAGGTGATATAAATTGCCAGCCTTTGTGCCAGTTAAATCCCTTTTCCTCAGATTGTTCTGGAGTTTGAACATTTGCAGCTGCTCAGTGTGTGTGTGTGTTTGTGCACGCGTGCCTGCACACAGGTATATTGTTTTGTTTCCGTAAGCTGCCTTGACCAGCTCCGTTTATTATCTTGCTTCATTTTTATAACATCAGATGGCAGGGAGCTTGGGGACAAACATACACATAAATGGTGAAGGTTTGTCCACTTTCATGTTTGTTCCTGTAGTATTTCTCTATTTAATTATTTAAACAATCTATCTGATGTTCAGATGTCTCACCGAAATAAAGGGATTCATGTTGAGCATCCTCATCCTCTGTTTAATTTGAACTTTAAACCTGTATAGTCCTTGTTTAAACTGCCAGAGAAAACGACTTTTATAAAAGCCTGAGACAAGGTTAGTGGCAAATGTCCTTATTTTTCAGGTATTCTATAAGGCCACAAGGCCTACATTTCTAATCATCTTTCACAAAGTTAGACAAAATATCTATCGTTTTCCTTTTTTTTCCTCTGTGCAGTAACACACGTGTCAAGATGCAAACTTGAGCTGAATACTTGCAGTTCTCAAGGATTAAAAACATTTATGCTGTGGGAGTAAGATTTCATGTTTGCAACGTGCAGAATGTCCTGGCCTTGATGTAGTAAATCACTGAAGCGTTTGCTTAACTTTATGGGTGGTGTGGGAAGAGAGGATAGTTATATAAAAATCTCTCATGCTCCTAGAACGTCATATTAATTATCTATTGAAGCTCAGTTCCCATGATTACCTATTTCCCAGTACTGTTGAAGTCAAATTTCTGGGCAGTTTCTGGCCAGAACCATGAACACAGCTACCTGGGCAGCTTCTGAGAGTGTGATGCACTTGCTTCTTAGCAAATAACATTTTATGTATTAAAAAGTTCTTTTAAATAGAATTAGGGATTTTTTTTCCTTGAAAACTTAAATCCAGAGTCATAAAATAATACTATGTGCCTTCATACAGCAGCCTGACTCCTTGCTCCCACTGCCCTGTTTGGACAGTTCTAGACCTTCACTCATCTGATGATTGTATCTTCTGATTTCCCACCTAACTGTATTCCTGATCTGTGCGCATCCACCGTACAACAATATTCTCTTTTAACTTAATTATTCTTTTCTCATAGCTAATTAAATGTATTTCTAAAGAATGCTTGTACTGTCTCTCAACTTTCACAGCGCTAGTCAAATGCTTTTGACATCTCATAATTCTCCATTCCTCTGATTGCCGATATACCCCTTTTTCTGTACCTGTTGCAGCTAAATTACATATTTTGAACACAGTAAGCTAGAATTATACATAATATTTTAAACTTTTTCAACACGGCTCTTCAAGTACCTGGTAAAACCATGTACCCACGTGCTTATTGGATAAGGGCCCTAGGTTGCACAGTTCTGAGTAAAAAGGCTGCCCGTGTTCCTGCTCGTCGCAAACATATTTTTAGGTATTGTATTGCGGGGATGTGATTGAGCTTTTGCAGCATCAGCAGATACACGGGCTTGACATCTACATAGGTTAAGCATGCGGAGTAGTATTTTATTGTGGTTGAAGCAAGCTGTTGTGATTAATGCTTTGTGTCATACAGCGAAGGAGATTAATGCGCTATGTATAGCATGTTTCCTTATCAAGTGGAAGCAGAAGGAAGTTGCTGGTACTGCTGAGCAGTCTCTCGCTGTCAGCAAAGCCACGCTGGGGGGCTGTTAGGCCTGGTTGGGTAGCATCTTACAGTTTGGTCTTTTCAGAGCTGTAAAGCATTTGCGTTGGGTGGCTGGAATAACTGCTAAATGTATTCCCTTTCAAGTTACCAGGTTGATAATGGGATGTGTGTTAATAAACCAGTTGCCAAGTGGTTGATTGGGAATTTCCTTATTTGCTTTTAATTCTAAGAAGGCTTGTAAGTTGTTCAGGGTCTTGTTACATTATGGATGGGAGATGGGACATCAATGCTGTGTTTCAGGTGTCTCTGCTTGCAGCGTCGAGGCTCCTGGGAATGATAGTCCTGGTTTCCAGAATTATGTGAAATTTACCATATACATTTGGCACAAATTTTGCAAAAATGTGCTAGTTGTTCGTGACTTAACAATGCAATTCTGCAAAAATGTGCTAGTTGTTCGTGACTTAACAATGCAATTCTGCAAAAATGTGCTAGTTGTTCGTGACTTAACAATGCAATTAATTTCCAAAAGTTTCTAAGTTCAAAAGGACCCCGGAGCTTTGAGAACTCAAATCCCATTGTCTCAGTTAAACCTTTGCTTCTGAAACCAGTGTTTGAAAACCACTGAGTCTTGGCTCTGGTGGCATCCTGTGTCTCTTAAAGAATCTAAGCGTGCAAGAATAAGAGTTATACCCATGTACCAGATTAGCAATGAAGAATACAAAATCAAGACTTGCTGCAGAAAGGAGACGTGGAAAAAGCTGGAATTGTGCTATAGCAATAAAATATATGCTTCCCACCATCCTTGTTGGTGGGAGCAAGACAAGGGTTAGGTTATTATTAACTGTTATTTTTGGAGTGGTTTTTATTGAGAGAGATTGTCTTCACTGTAGTATAAGATTTAAAGATAGTGTGGAAGTGCTTTGGAGATTTTCCTGGCCAATGGATCTGTACACCAGCTTGTACTTACTAGAAGGCATCTTTGAGATAAATAATGGCATAAAGATGTTAAATTTTTTTTCTCTTAAGTATGCATTCGTTTAAATAATATCTCTGCCTATTTAATTTTAAAGGGCCAAGCCTTTAGATCTGCACTGAAGAAAAGAGCTGTCCTCTTACCTTTCACAGTGTTGCCTTCTCCAGATTTTCTCAACTGTATCTATTTGGAAATACATTTGCAATGTCAGTTTTAGTTAGACACGTATTTAGAAAGATTGTAGGGCAGCTGGTTCCATGACTCTGAATTCCAGTATTAATTGTGGTTCGCTAGTGCACATTTATTGGCAGTTGTTGTGCTGGGGTTTTCTTAGGTAATAAAATAAATTAAGCAATTAACATTAGATTAAGGTGTATGTAATTTATGCAGCGTTTACTACATGTGTTTTTCTCATGGCAGCCTTAACACCAGGCAGTATTCACTTCAGTACAAATGTGTTTTTCCTCCTTTAAACATCAATACCTTTTAAACATTTTCATCCCACCACATTAAATTCACCTTTTAGTAACTGCTTAAAAATAATTACCCATTGGAGTCTTTTGAGGGCAGAAGGGGGTCATTTCCTAGGCAACAGATTTCAATGGCAAAAACAAGTACCATGCAACCGTGGCTACACTTTTAAGACATACTTGGTCATATTTAAAGCATAAATTCTGATGTATAAACCATGCAGTGAAATGTTGGGGGGGTTCTGGCACTGAAACATTTGTAGAAAGTGTTACAAAATGGTTGAAATCCTTTGGCCTCCTAACTGTAACGTTGGAAATTAAGAATACTTACCAAAAAAACCATTAACTTTGGGATTCTCGGAGCTTTCCAGCATTCCAGTTGTACAAGAGAAGAGCTCTCGGCGTTGTTTCTCATTCTCAAATGATGACAGAACAATGGATCCCAGTCACAATTTATTACTCTTTAAAATTTATAAGCCACACAAAAGTCGTAGCCTATCCCATGCTGTCAGCAACAAGTGCTAAGTTAGGTAGCTTGCCAGAAAGCCTTTTTTAAATTATTTTTAAATATATATATGCAGCAAATGCTAGTATGAATAATGTATCACCATAAATAAGTTAATGGAAACTATACTTGTCAAAATGAATTTGCATAATATGTTTCTGTAATGCACTGTATTTTCTTTTTAGTTGCTTGACTTTTAGTTACTAGTTAAGCTGTAAAATTCATTTCAGATCTTGCAGTTATTTGGAAGGTGGCATCTCAAGTAAAAGACTATATGTTGTAAAAATCTTTCAGAATGGAAAATCCTCAATTATGAGGATTTTTTGTATCTGCTTTACAGGTAAAGTGCTTCATCTTTCTAACTTCATAGAATCATAGAACGTGTTGGGTTGGAAGGGACCTTTAAAGGTCATCTAGTCCAACCCCCCTGCAGTAAGCAGGGACATCTTTAACTAGATCAGGTTGCTCAGAGCCTCATTGAGCCTGGCCTTGAATGTCTCCAGGGATGGGGCCTCTACCACCTCTCTGGGCAACCTGTTCCAGTGTTTCACCACCCTCATTGTAAAGAACTTCATTCTAATGTCTAATCTAAACCTACCCTGCTCTAGTTTAAAACCATTGCCCCTCGTCCTATCACCACATGCCCTTGCAAACAGCCCCTCCCCAGCTTTCCTGTAGGCCCCCTTCAGGTACTGGAAGGCCGCTATAAGGTCTCCCCGGAGCCTTCTCTTCTCCAGGCTGAGCAACCCCAGCTCTCTCAG